>JACEIK010002174.1:135754-214717 GCA_018107945.1 Datura stramonium | reverse complement strand
ATAATAAATGGACGATTGAGGAGTCATGTGTAATTTTCTTGTTGTTAGGGGGTGATTTGTAATTTGATCACCGGAAAAACAACAAAGAAAAGTTGACGACGAGACTGGGAAGAGGAGGAAAATACAAAATTCCAATTCGGAGGCTAAGCCGTAAGCGTGTTTAAAAGGCGGCACGATCAAGCAAATTCATCCTTAAATTTCCGCTTCATAATTCAATTTTCCTGCAGGAACCTTGAAGGATTCTACGGGAGACAATGAATTGGGTTCAACGGAAAATCTATCTCTACAATGTCACTTTTGGTTTGTACATGCTCGACTGGTGGGAACGTTGTCTCTTCAGTATCCTTTTTTCTTTTGTTTTGTTTCTCTTGTTCTTGTATTTTGTTAGAAACTAACCTGTTAGATCTGAAAAAGGCCTTTTTAGTTTATCGATTTCATTTCATTTTGCTGATCTGTAATATAGATATTATATTTTGGTTGGATCTGGAGTTCTTAACGCTTTTAGATATTTTGGTGCTTGTGTTGCTATGGTTCATGTGTTACAACGGGTTTCGATATGCTTTCGAGCTCTTCAATAGGTATGCTTTTCTTTCTTTTTTTTTTCTTGAACAAAAGTACAGTTTTGTCCTAATTACTTGCAATTAGTTTATTTTTTTCAGCAACTATAAGAAATGATTAAATATCAAAGATCTCAAGAATGAAATGTAGGACATGTATGTTTCTGTCCAAAAGTATATTGATGGGAATTGGATGTGGAAAGGAGTGGCTATGGCATTAGTAAATCATTAAAGCAAACTGATTGTGGGTTTACAGCTTAGTTTTTTTGAAAAAAAAAATAGATTTTAGTGAACTTGCACAATGATATTCAGGCGTGCAGTCAACTTGCAAAGTGATATACAGGTATGCCATTTTGCAGTCTATACAGTTGAATATCAATGAATGCAGTGGAATGATTTGGCTGTAGCTGCATGAATATGAACATTAATAACAGGCGAGGAATTGTCTCTATTACTTGGTTTAACTGTAGTAATGGTCTATAATTGTCTCTTGACTTAATTCGAGGGTGTCTGACAAATTTGTTTCACATCGAGACTGGAGACCAGGTCAAAAGAACCATGTCATTGGTCAATCTAACATCCCATATTTTCTTAACATTGTATAACTAATTGGTCATTGACTTTTTATTTGGTACCTTTGGAGAACTCATTGGATTGTAAGAGATGCATTTTTTCTCTTTTGAATTTTGATCACCTAACTATCATTCTTACGAGGTAACACCAAGTTCTAGTGTAGCAATTATGGTTCAGAGCAGATGAATAATTGCTCCCATGAAAGTTGTGACTCCCGGTAGCTTACCATCTCCAGCAGCTGAAAACAAAAAGTAAAAACCTTTAAAGAAGCATTGAATGCACCTAATGGTGTGGCCTAGTGATTAATAAAGTGGGAGGAGAATCACAAGGTCTCAGATTCAGATCTCAGTGAATGCAATTGAATATACATGGATTATTCAAGATGAATTTAGCTGGGAATATAGTCAAGCCAGAGTAACAAAATCATGACATCTAAATTAACCAGTTTGATGCCAAGAACACTCCATTTGGCAACCTGTTGTTCTTCAAATTTATACCAGTTCTCCATTGGCCACCATTGTCTATAAAAGCTGCACCAAGTTTTGATATCTCTTGTGTTTCCTGATATAGTTGTTATGATTTAAGGTAGATACAAGTTATTTTGTATTAATTTTTGTTTGTGTACCTTGTTAGTAGATGCAATTTGTTTTTGTAGTAACCTGTCATAAGGGCCTTTTTTTTGATGAAGTAAGTTGTTGCATTGCTGGCATCAAGAAGAAGCAATGGTTACAAAAGAAGTATTGTTAGCTTCAGTACACTTGCCTATGCTAGAATGCGAACTAATAAACAAACAAGGTCCACAAGGGATAGTCTATGATCCTTTGCTACTTATCAAAGACAAAAAGAAGTGAGACTATGTTAACATAATGAAGCTGTTAGCTCCAAATACAAAAAAGAAAAAAACAACTAATCTATGTGCAGGGAGGTAATAAAGTCCAGAAACTATTCAGGGAAATTTACAGGAGAAATACTCCAACTAAAGAGAAGTAGGATACATTTATCCTTGAGAGAGTGGTTTGGAGTTGATACACCATTAAACCATCTGCTGATACCTTTCTGTCCATACTACCCAAAAAATGTTGGCTGGTATCATAGTCCATATTTTCCCAATGGCTTTATCAACTTTCCACGTGCTCCAAAACTCAACTGCTTCCTTCAGATTTTACACGACCCATCTAAGTCCCAGAATAGAATAAAACACATTTCAAATGTCATTTGCAACTGCACACTGGAGCAACAAGTGACTTGTTGACTCTACTTACTTTTGGCACATCTAATTGCAATCTGAAAGTTTCTTCTCATGAGATTGTCCTGGGTCAAGCATGCTGCATGTAGTGCTAGCCTGTTGTATCAAATAATCTTAGTTGATAGCTTTGTATTCCAAATCAGTTTCCAGGGCCAGTAGTTTGCCATACCATTGTGGGAACAATAATGATTGTAACCTGTTTTTACTGTGAATCTTCCTTCTTTTGTATGACTCCATTTCAAACTATCTGATGCATCACTAATCACTGAGTTGTCCTCCAATTTGGTAGGAGACCTCGGATATATCCTGATTTCCAGTCATTGCCATTCCTTCTGAATATAATGTTCCAGCTATTCCCATCACTATATTGAGTAATGGACGAGTTAGCATCACTGCAGGATCGAATAGGTTGGGGAATTCATTCATTAGAAGGAGTTGCGAAACAGAATTTAATGTGAGAACCATTTCCAACTGGGAAAAAATATACTCTGTGAAATTTCCTCCCATAGTTTGCTGATAGTTTCCCATAGACCTACCCTATGAGGTGTTCTTGAAACTTGGGTGCCACAATGATTATAGATTTCATGCTTTGCTTTAACCACCTCTTTCTAGAGACTTGGACTTCCCTGGATATACCTTCATAGTCATTCATTAACATGCATTTATTATGAATGGAGATCTCTTATTCCCGACCCCCTTGACATTTTGGTTGACTGACTTTTTTGTCCATCTCACCAAGTGAAATTTATTAGAACTACTATTACCTACCTAGAGAAAATTCCTCCCAATCTTGTCCAGTTGCTTGAAATAATTTCCTGGTATAGGAAATAGAGACATGTAGTAAGTGGGGATGCTATCCAGAACACTATTAACTAGTGCAAGTCTACCTTCCATAGAGAGATACTGCATTTGCCATGTTGCTAGAATTTTTTCAACCCTATTCCAGATTCCAGTATCTCTGACTCAACACCCAATGGAAACACCAACTAGGTAGTTGGGAAAATACCAGTGATGCAACACAGGATCTGCCAGTTCAGTCAAGTTTGGCACTAAATTAACTTGATATATCACACTGTTCTACATGTTAATGTGAAGATCTGAAGGAGCTTCAAATATTAAGAGTGTGAGATTAAGATTTATTACTTGGGTTGTGTCTGCTTCACAAAATTTCAAAGTATCATCAACATAGAATAAATGAGCGACGGTGATTGGAGATCTCAGAGCCCCTACCAACCGCCAAGACAACTTTATCCTATATTTTGTTAAGTCCCTCCATAGCCATGATGAAGGGTGAGACAGGGTCCCCCATCTGAGACCCTTAAAATCCCACTAGAGAACTGTTAACCAACACTGAGAACTTGACTGATCCATCTGATACACCTATCACCAAACCCGATTTTCCTCAACATAGAGATAAGATATGACCAAGTGAGTTGATCAAAAGCTCTCTCTATATCCAACTTGCAAAAATATACATTTTTCCCTACTTTTAGTTTCCAATCAAGAACTTCATTAGCAATCAAAGTTGCATCAGTAATTTGCCTGCCTTGAATTAGAGCATCAGTAAGGGGCCTAACTTGCTTTAACTATCTCTGAGGAGGAGGGTTGTTTTTGGAATTCCAGTGGCAAAGTAAGAACCTTTTGATTGCTTTAACTAAGTGGTTGAAGAATGAAATGATGAGGGAGGCTGGGAAATTAAATCTAAGGTGTACCACAGGTGAGCCCGGAAACAGGATTGAAGAAAAATAACTGAAGCAGCCGCAGCCTTATTAGTCTGGTGAGCGAAATAAAGCTAGGGCAGTGATCACTGGATTGGAGAACAACGTTAGTTTTCAGTCTTGTTCTGCCTGGATCCATGACCCTTAGCTGAATCTTGATTTGCTTGGAATTATCTGTCCATAAAAAGAAGTTTGTAAGTCATTCTGAAATTACATACTATTTGGTTGTGATATTTCTCTGTTATAGGTTAACCTGAATTACAAGCCACTTTTCATTACTGTTAGTCTATTGCCAGTTCTTTCTCTTGCTGACAGGTCAAATGAGTTGAGAAATGTCTTTATTCAAATATTGATGTATCTCTTTCTTATGACCAAATGATTATGTGCAACACTAAGATCCTCTTTCACTTTATTGTCTATGCCTTTTACTTCTCTAATTAATTGGGAATACTATGTGTGACTTTGTTGAAACTCCGTGTTATGGTTTTGTGTACCTTATTAGTTCTGGAATTTTTTTCCCAATATTTTGCACCAGTTATTATAATTAAGTTCCTACTCATTTGAGCGATAATTTTCTTGTCTCAGGCAAATGTGGTGAAAGTTCATCAGCTGCGACGAGTGTTATTCTTGACCATAACTAAGATATGTATGCCTCTTTTGGCATTAAACTTGTAAGGTTGTTGAAATTGTTTGTTGTGACATTGATATAGTTGGCTTTGTATGACTTCATCCTACCAGAAAAATACGTTGCTGTTCTCTTCTTATTCTTTACCGCTAGATGACATTTAATGTTATAGTTCAAACGATCAAGCAGAGATTCAAGTTAATTCTTTTGATTGTTCATTGTTGTGAGGAATGCTTTGAAATTAACTTATCAATTTGTGAAGGTTTTTTTATATATTTTTTTTTTGGGAGGGTGTGGGGTGATGCCGCTGTTGAGTTGATAGCTGTCAGTGAAGAAAGCATGTTGCTTCATTCCCTTTAGTTTTCAAGATCAATATGAATTTGGACAGATTTTGTCATACCCAGTCAGTGGCTCACCCTGATGTGCCCTATGCTTGTTTTTGCTCTTTTGTCACCATTTGTCCTATGCCTGTATTCGACCTTGTGAGGAGTACTTTGGATGAAGAAAAAAGTTGATTCATTTCTTGTCATCTTCAAGATTCACTCGAATTTGGACAGATTGTCATAGCCAGTCCGTAATACTAGTTTGAGATACAAGTTCAACAGACATGCTTCCCTGTTTTATATTCAAATTAGTTGCAGATAGAATTGAAATCTCGTATTTGTCTTATTTTCACATAGTGATAAAAGAGTAAGTAGAAAAAACATAAAGATTCATATATCATGGCAGGTCATCCTTAGGTGAAAGTACCACCGAAGACCTAAATATACTTGTATCTTTGTTTTCCATCATAAGAAAAATAATTTAAAGATGAAAATAGAAAGAGAAAATTACTCTTGGTACTTTCGTTATACTTTTAAGTTAAAAATCATTTAATTTCTGAAAGTTTTGTTAAAGGAGATGCTAAAAAGGGAAAGGGTAACGGTCGTACTTAACTGTGTACTGTTGAAAAAGGTTTAGTTTTCCGGTAAACTATCGATTCATATATGTTTCTAATGTTATAAAAGTGTCTTAAATTTGTCCTCCTTCCTTCGTTATCCCCATTCATTTTTAGTCAAAATAGCATGTCAACTTATCACGCCAATTATTATTATTAATTTTTTTTAAAACACTATAGCTCAAAGTCATCAACACTTCCATCATATATATAGCATCACCGCTAACATAAGCCATCTGCTCATCTTCTATTTCTTTAAAAATATGAATCAACACTTGTACTATCTCCAGAATGCTCTCTGTCTGTTTAATCCTTTTTCTCTTGTTTTCTTTTAGCAATAGAGTTCTTTTCAATAATAATAAGCATTACTAAATGTGGAAAAGAAAAAAAAGATAGGATCTGCTGCACAAAATTAGCATTTAGGGAATTTTCATAATAAGACAACTACAACTGTGACTCCGGCGGCAAAAGATTGATCATCATTCGCATGGACAGGATTCCTAAAAGGCAATAATTGTTAGGAAAATACCAAAACAAGTATTTGTTGTAAATATTATTATTTAATTATGAATATTTATAATTTTTAGGTATAATNGGTATAATATTCATCATTATTTATAGTAATATTCACATCTTCACTATCTTCTCATTGATTTTTTCCACCCTTTTGTTCTTCCTCATATTCTCAAGGATTAATGTCATGTTTATAACACCCTTTGGTGCTCCTTAATGTAATTCTATAAATAGAGTTCTTGAGAATGATATTGTACACAGTTGAATCTTAAATCGAAGTAAGTTCGACTGGATCGAGAGAATCTGGATAGGCATGATCGAAAGAGGGGGCAACTCTGTCTCCGCAGTAAAAAGAAAGTTATTTTATACTGTTTCTTTTGCTCTATATTGTTTCTCTTGTTATTTACATTGTTATTCTGAGCTTAGTTTTACAACATGTTATCAGCATGAAATTCTAATTTTCAAACTCTGAATTATATCTAGTCTCTTCCACCATGAGTTTTTATCATGTCAAATTTTTCGAAACTTGAGTTTGTGATATTTGATATCTCCGAAAAAATTTAACTATCATGAATACTCAATGCTGAAATCTACCTAGACACTAAGGTCTTGGTGTCACTATTACTCAAGTTAATGCAACATCAAGTCAGGACAGAGCCAACGCTATAGTTTTCCTTCGTTATCATCTGAATGAAGATTGAAGGTTGAATATCTGACAGTGAAATATCCACTTGAATTATGAACTGGTTTGAAGGAAAGGTATGACCACCTTAAGATAATTGTATTGCTAAGGGTTCATTATGAGTGGATTCACTTACGATTACATGATTTAAAAATTGTATGTGGTTATAACTCTGTTGTATACAAAATTACTTCTCAATTAAAATTAGGTAAGGAAGATATAAAAGATGAGGATATGTTGAAAAAGATGCTAACAATCTTTCATGCCTACAATATGGTATTACAGCAGTAATACCGTAAAAGGAGATTTAAAAAATATTCTAACTTGATCTCATGCCTTCTTGTGGCTGAACAACATAAAATCTTTCTATTGAAAAATCATAAAGCCTTTCCCATTGGAATTGCTCCATTAATGAAAGCAAACATGGTTGAGCATATGACCAGTCAGAAAAAAGACAAAATCAAAATCGTTAATAATATGCGTGAGCGTGGCAGTAGCAAGAAATAATATAATAATCATTGTGGTGGTGGTCACCATGAAAGAAAGGATAATATGGGTTCTCAAAGCAATCATTCAAGAGACTATTATCATCGTTATGACATGAAAGGTCATTGGAAGAAAGAATGCCGGGTGCTTGACCATTTTGGTGGACTTTATCAAAATTCTTTCAAAAGAATAGGCAAACAAAGGTGGTGCCTCTTCTGCTAATGCCCAAGTAGAGTTAGAGACTTGACTTTTAGAAATGATGTCACAACAATATGATGATAATATTGAAGCAAATTTAATTCTAAAAGATGATAATTTTGACGGCATGAATGATATGACTCATTTGGAAGTTGAAGATTTCTTTGGGGATCAAAAGTGAAATTTGATCATTTTACTAGGAAAAATAATTATATCAGTATTTTATTTATATGTTTTTAGTTGTTATGTTTTCTTATGTTGCTTTTATTTTCATAAAAAGAAAAGAAAAGAAAAGTACTTAAGTTCTCTTGCAATGTTGTTAGTTTTTTTATTTCTTATGATGTACTTTTATTTTTATGAAGATAAGTAAAAGTTTTCAGTCTTCAATTGAATTTAAGAGGAGTAATAGAGATATGTATCTTCTGGATAGTGCTACAACTCACACTATACTAATAGAAAAAAGTATTTCTCTCATTTGATTGTTAAAAAATCCTATGTATATGTGGGAATACAGAATTGATTGAGGACTCTGGAAGAACGACCTTATTACTACATGGAGGAACAATATTGGCTATTAGTGATGCATCATATTGTAGTAAGTCTCAAAGAAACTTGTTCAGTTTCAAAGTTATTCACCTAAAGCAATGAAGGAAAAGTTGAATATTTTTATATTACTACAAAAAAGGTGAGAAAAAAATCTTTTTGCATGAAAAATAACCAGCATTTTCGTTCAGGTTGTACCATACAAGTGTTGGTATGGTTGAATCACATGTTGCAGTAAATAAAAGGTTTGCTGGTTCTAATAATTTTATCATTTGACATGACCAATTGGGGCATCCCGATTTTAATATGATGCGCAAAATTATTGAGAATTCACATGGGCACCCTTTGAATAACCAAAAGATTCTTCAATCAACGGAATTCTCTTGTAGTGATTGTTCTCGAGGAAAGTTGGTAATTAAACTATCAGCAGCTATAGTTGGGATTGAATCTCCTATATTTCTGAAATGTATACAAAGTGATATATGTAGGCCAATTCACCCTCTATGTGGACCATTTAAATATTATGTGGTCTTGATAGATGCATCTACAAGATGGTCACATGTGTGCTTATTATCAACTCACAATGTGACTTTTCGAGATTATTGAATCAAATAATAAGGTTAAGTGCACAATTTTCAGATTATGCAATAAAGACAATTTGTCTTGATAATACTGGTGAGTTTACATTTCAAGTCTTTAATGATTATTGTATGTCCACTGAATAACCGTTGAACATTCGGTTGCTCATGTTCATACTCAAAATGGTCTATAGAATCATTAATCAAACGCCTCAAATTAATAGTTAAACCATTGGTAATGAGGACAAAACTATTTATTTAAGTATGCGAGCATGTTATTTTGCATGCCATAGCACTTCTGGTATAAAGCCGACCAGTTATCATAAATTTTTGCCATTACAATTGATTTTTGGCAGGAGCCAAATGTTTTTCATCTTAGAATTTTTGAATGTGCTTTTTATATTTTAATTTCTCCACCACAATGTACAAAGATGGATCCCCAAAGAAGGTTGGAGATATGTTGGGTATGAATCTCCTTCTATTATAAAATATTTAAAACCTATGACTGGAGATTTACTTACGGCTAGATTTTTGGTGAATCAGTATACCTAACATTAGGAGGAGAATAAGTAGTTGGAAAAGCAGATAGATTGTAATGCGTTATTACTATCTCATTTAGATCCTTGAACAAATCAATGTGAACAAGAGGTTCAAAAGATAATTTATTAGCAAAATGTTGCAAATCAACTGCCAGATGCATTTACTAACCTTTCAAGGGTTAATAAATCTTATATTCTAACTACGAATATCCAGTTCAAGTTGATGTCCCGGTTGGACAAATTATTAATGCAAATAAATCTAGACCATGTCTGAAACATGGTAGGCCAATCAATTTCAAGGATAAAATTATTAAAAAAAAAGGGAACAAATGATCATAATATGAAGGCAATTGCTCAAGAAGAGCCTCAAGACATAATAGATAATAAGATCAAAGAGGAGGTCCAAATGCATGAAAATAGTGAAAATGAAGAAATCTCAATAAGTTATATCTCCACGAGAAAAAGGTGAAATCGAAATGATATTTTGGTTGAAAATAATTTTGCTTATAATGTTATTGAAATAATGCAACAAGATGAGGATTTTGAACCAAAGTCTGTCAATGAATGTAGACAGAGAAATGATTAGCCAAATTAAAAGAACGTCAATTCAAGCAGAATTGACTTCACTTAAAGAACGTGAAGTTTCCATATCAATAGTCCGAACACCTAAAGATGTCAAGCCAGTGGGGTACAAATGAATTTTTTTCCGAAAATAAGATGAAAAATGTGAATTCCTAAGATATAACGCACGACTTGTGACATAAGAATTTTCGCAAAGACCTGAAATTGATCATGTGGAGACATATATTTTAGTGATGGATGTAATTACCTTCAGATTACTAATAATGGCACTTCATAAAAAACTTGAAATGTGCCTAATGGATGTTGCCACAGCCTATTTATATGACTCATTGGACCACGATATTTTTATGAAAATTCCTGAAGCATTTAAAGTACCTGAAGCATATAAAAGGTCGCAAGAAACTTGTTCAATAAAGCTTCATAAATCCTTATACAGTTTGAGACATTCAGGGCGGATGTGGTATAATCGTCTTAGCAAATATTTTCTAAAGAAAAGGCTAAAAAATAACTTTATTTTTCTTTGTATTTTTATAAGAAAGTCTGGATCTGAATTTGTTATAATAATTGCGTATGTTAATGACTTGAACATCATTGACACTCCTAAAGAACTTTCAAAAGATGTTGAGTGTTTGAAGAAAGAATTTGAAATGAAAGATCTTGATAAGATAAAATTTTATCTTGGCCTACAAATTGAAAATTTGACAAATAAGTATTTGTCCATCAATCAATATAGACTGAAAATGTTTTAAAGCAATTTTACATGGATAAATCACATTCGTTGAGTACCCGATGATTATGAGATCACTTGACATAAATAAAGATCCATTTCGACCTCAAAAAAATGATTAAGAGCTTCTTGGTGATGAAACACCTTATCTAAGTACAATCAGGACACTAATGTATCTTGCGAATAATACTCGATCATATTATTATTTTACAAAAAGTTTATTGGCAAGATTCAGCTTCTCCCCGACAAGTTAGAAGACATAAGAATGATGTTAAATATATATTCAGATATCTTCGAGGAACAATTGACATGAGATTATTTTATTCTAATAAATTCAAGTCAGAAATGATTAGTTATGCAGGTGCGTGATATTTGTTTGATCCACATAAAGCTTGATCTCGGACGGGCTATTTGGTTACATATGGAGGCACAATTGTATCTTGGCGTTCAATAAAAGCAAGAAAAAGCATTGCTTTTTTAAATCATGCAAAAATAATAGCCATACATGAAGCGAGTTGGGAGTGTGTTTGGTTGAGGTGAAAGACTCAACATATTTAGTAAATATGTGATTTTCTTTTGAAAAAAGATATTCCAATTATATTGTATGAAGATAATGTTGCCTGCAGCGTAATTTGACTTCTGATTTTACTCATGATCTTGAGAAAAATGTGAAAAATAGATGTTCAATAAATTCCACTCGGTTGATAATTTGAGTGAATCATTTACTAAAGCATTACGTCTCAATATTTGAAAAGCTTGTAGACAAAGAGATTGGGATGCGTCGTCTTTGAGAAATTAAATGAGTTTTACATCGGAAGTAAAATACACCACACTCTTTTTCCTTAGCCTAGGTTTTGTCCCGATAGGTTTCTTGATAAGATTTTTTGACGACAAATAATACGTCTTCTTAGATATGTGTCTTCTTTCCGTTAAAATTTTTTCCATTTTTCTAGCGAGGTTTTAACGAAACATATTATCTATCAATGGACATCTGGGGTTATTATGACCAATTATTTAATTATGAATGTCCTTAGATTCTAGGTATAATTCATACCATTATGTGTAGTAATACGAACACCTCCCACTACCTCCTCATTGTTCTTCCACACACTCTTGATCTTTTTCACATTTGTCAAGTTAATGTCATGTTTATGACACCTTTTGTTGCTCTCAGTAATTTTATAAATAGAGGTCTTAAGAATGATATTGTACACGCTTAAAAAAATAGTTATTTTTATGTTATTTCTCTTATTCTATATTATTTCTCTTGTTCTTTGCATTGTGTGCTTTGTTTTATCACAATATGGTGTGTTTAAGTTAATTTTAGTATCGAGTTAAGCTAATTTCACTCTCAATCACATATATTTATATTATTTACAAATATGTTATATTAAGAAATACTTGTCTTTATCACTTTATAATATTAATGGTATTTAATGATTAACTTCTGAACGTCTTAATAGTGATGGCTTGAATTCTCACTAATGGGGTTTGAAAAAATAAGTGTAGTGATTGAAATTTAAACACGGAATCTCAGGTGAGTTTTGGTACTGTCATTAGAGCTAACTCTAGCTTTGTGTTAGAAATTCACACACACACACACACACACACACAATATATATATATATATATATATATATATATATATATATATATATATATATATATATATATATATACGTAAAATATCTGTATATATAATATAATTTTTTATCGAGGAGGGTCGGGCAGACACTCTCGCGCCCCTAGATCCCACCCTTGCTGTGATAGAGGTTTTGTGTCGATGGTGATCGAGGCAGTTCAATGAAATATGTGGCCTAAAGCCAAGTCTTAAATAAGCAAATATATTCCACTTGTTTCATTTTATATGTTTTAATTTGACTTGGCATAAAGTTTAGATATATAAAAGACTTTTATAATTGTCTTAAATTAAAAATGTTTATAACATATCAAAAAATATTTTTTGAATCTTGTAGCCTTAGACATGTCATGTTATTATTATAAGAAAATGTCATTAAAAGCTAAAACGAGAAAGTATTATTAGATCTTTTAAAATATAAATTTATGCGTTTTTAAATAGATTTAAAAAAATTCTGACAATGTAAATTAGAATAGAGGGAATATTTGATAAGACTCATATATATGTTTGTACTTCAAATTATTAATAGCTTGTTTGGATATATTTGGCTGAAATTTAAAAAATAGGTATTTGAAATTAAAATTGTATAAGAATATCTGGATATTGAGATTATTCTTGAACATGAAATTTATTTACAAAAATATATTTAAATTTCATGAGTAAAAAAATATTATTTCACAATAAATAATACTCTTAATATTTAGCGACTTTGGGGCCTAACACCCAAGAGCTTTAATTGCTTTAGGCTTCAACTGATACTGATAGTATATGTGGTGGGAGTGTTGGCAATTTTGGATGGTGATGGAAGAAGAAAGATTGGTATTGTGAGTTGGAATGTCATTTTGACTAAAATGAATGAGGTTAACAGAGGAAGGGCAGACTTGAGGAATTTTTATAACGCTAAGGGCAAGGTGATGACATAGGATATCATTGCTTTGATATAGTATTGATTTGGTGTCTGACTTTTATTTTTAATTGTGTATGAGATTGATCGCGTGAGATCAATTTCGTATTTTACACCCAAGACAATTAGCTTTTGGCTGATATATCTAGAGCTATAAACTCAACTTTTGAAAGATTTTTCATTATTATGAAAAATAAATTTCGTACCTTCAAAGCTTTAGAGGTGGCGTAAATTTACGTGTTGATATTATGTTGCAAAATAAAAGATTATAATACAAGTACAGTAGAGAAAGTATATACAAAAAAATTGATATATTATCTCACATAAACTGATATACAAATAAATTGATTTAACATTTTATAGAAAAACATAAAATGCTCTACAAGCTGCTTGCAAGGCTACTCACGTTGAAAGCTACTTCTGGAAACTGCTTGTAATATTACTTATAAACTTTTTTTGAAACTGGACGCTACTTACAAACTATTTGTAGTTTTCTTAAAAAAAAATATGAAAGTATAAATTATTAATGTATTTATAATAATTTTATAATTTAAGATGTAGGAGAAATGACTGGTGTTACCTATGCAAACTACCAGTCTCTTCTCGTTATACTTTTGATGTCCTAATCGAAAAATTAATCTTCACATTTCACGATAAATAAGTAGAGCACCAAATGGGCTTCCATGAATATTAGAATTAAACTAATCCTCAGTCAGATAGTCCTTTCATTAAATTTATTCACATTCAATATTTATTAAATTAATAAATATTTTACGTATATTCACATATAAGTTAATACATATTCTCATCTCATATTTTCATTTTACTAGGATAAGTCAACATAAGGACCTATCGAGTTTATATTATATTAATATAAGTATTCATTTCTTTTATTTAATAGGAGAAAAGTTATATTCTTTAAAAATTAATAGGAGTTATAATTTAATTAATTTTAAAAGTTAATCAAGTTGATTTTAAGAATTTTTTAATTATATTATTATTTTTGTATTTTAAAGTGACTTAAACATTAAAAGTATAAATTAATAATTATTTTTAGTACGTATCAAGTGAAAAAGATTGAAGAGTGTATAAGTTTAGTAGAAGAAAGTAGAGTACAAATAATGTACAACACGTGGCAGTTTTACAACTGCCCCCAAAAGCCTTTATATAGTCCAAAGTGGCTTGACTTTTCACTTTTAATTACTCCAGCCTTTATTGCATTTTTCACTTTCAGTAACTTTGTCCTAATTTAGCAAAATTGACCAGTCCTATTTCTAACCTCGGCACTTTACTCGGTTACTGAAAGTGGTTAAATAACTATGGTTAAAAGTGCTTCTACTCTTGAATAGCTACCAATAAAATAATATGATATAAAAATATTAAAAATTTACTCACATTTGATATTTACAATAAATTATAAATATATAATTTTAATATAACAAAATAAATAAAAAAATTAAAAAAATTAAAAAAATTAAAAAAATTAAAAAAATTAAAAAAATTAAAAAAATTAAAAAAATTAAAAAAATTAAAAATATTTTTTTGTACCAAATCTATACCCTTTACCACTCGTAGGCATTACACTGCGTTCTTTTTCTTCTACCCTTTATAGGGATAAATCACCTTATTATATTATCTAAACCAATAAAGTACAGATATGATTGATTTTGTAAGGTAAGTCACAATCAGCACTTCCATTATTTTATAACGTCTTGAAATATTAAACACAAATTTTATTAATTAAAATATAAATTTATTTAATTATTATGTCATATAACATTAATTTAATTTAATTATAATTAAATTATACCCATAAGAAATTGAAGTTTCAAATTTTATAATTGAAACTAAAAATATATTAAATATATCAAAATATTAATCTTAAACTTGTTAAAAAAAAGAAAAGACATATATTATTTTGAAATTAAGTAGAAAAAAAAAAAAAGAAATTGAATGGAAGTAAGTATATTTTAATTATCATTAACATAATATTATAAAATGAACATGCACTTGGTCCTTAGATGAAGATCATGGTATGAAATGGGACACGAAAACACTTTCCAAAAATTATTACTTCTACTATTTCTTAAAATATCCCATGTTCTGAAAAAAGTTAAAAAGAGTGAAGACACTAAAGCATACTGTACAAAGACTTTGCTCTCTCTATTCCCATTTCCAACACTACACTACTACTGAAATTTCCCCTTTCTCTCTCTACTTCTAGCCGCCGACCACCAAGCCCCTCCCCCCCCATTTTCTCCCATCTCCGATCCGGAGTTTCGACCTATTTCATTAGCTATACAATAAATATCTGAAGAATCAGAAATTTCTGAGACTGTAGGCTCTTCTGGACATCTGAATCTTATTCGGCAGCTGACAAATTTTGAGTAGAGCCTTTCTGTTTTCTTAAACCCCATTTGCGTAATTTGAGTTTTAAATTATCTTTTTTGGGATATCATTTTTCTCGCCGGTGATTGATTTCTTTTGTAATTTTGGTATCTGGGTTTTGCGAATTAGCTTGCAAATAGCTAGCCCGAGCTTGTGTTCAGAAGAATCAGAACTTTGTTCAAGGCCACTAGTTGGAGTGCAAAATAAAAAGAAGCTTAACATTGACTGAAATAGATTGCAAAAAGAACCGAAGTAGAAAGTATCTGAAGTAGAAATGTTCTAGGTGCATTTTAGGTACTCAATAAACCCTAGAAGAATTCTGTTTCGTCAGCAATGAACGATTGCGCGGGCTCTGGTGAAGCGAGTGTATCGTCTTCTGGTGATCAGGCAGCTCCTTCTAAAGAAGCAGGAAGAAAAAAAAGCGAGAATCTCCTGGAATGCCAGGTAAATTAATTTTTAATTTGCAATCCCTATCGAATTCCAACGTATGCTTCGATTTCAAACTAGTTAGGGGTTGGTTATGTTAATCTTTTTATCCATTTGAACCCTTTCCTTAAAGAATCCTTACTTCTATTTCAGCTGAAAAATGTTTTTTAAAAAAAAATTATCGCTCGATTACATCCTAATGCGGAAGTAGTCGCGTTGTCACCGAAAACTCTATTGGCGACGAACCGATTTGTGTGTGAAATTTGCAACAAAGGGTTTCAGAGAGACCAGAATTTGCAGCTTCATAGAAGGGTCACACAATCTACTTAGCAAACTAAGGCAGAATCAAAAACAATGGTGAAAGAAAAGAGTGTATGTTTGCCCGGAACCTGCTTGTGTTCACCACTTGATCCTTCACGGGCATTAGGCGTTTGACTGGGATCAAGAAGCATTTCTGCAGGAAACATGGTGAGAAGAAGTGGAAATGTGACAAGTGCTCGAAAAAGTATGCGGTTGATCTGATTTGAAGGCTCATTTGAAGATTTGTGGAACTAAAGAGTATAAATGTGATTGCGGGACTATGTTTTCAAGGTCCATTCTTGATGCCCTTTTTAATTGCTAATCTCTCTTTCTTGGCTGATACCTTTGTTGATAATATATAGGAGGATAGCTTTATCACGCACCAGGAGCATTTGTGATGTTTTAGCAAAAGACAGTGAGAAAGCACAGAATGCAGTTACAACTCCTATTGCTGACGAGGACTTAAGAGTTCAAGCTGTTGTTTCATCAACACCACCAACACCTCCTACGCCCCCACCAGCCTCGGAGCCGCCAGCTGTTCCTTCACCAGCTGCCCCAGAGCCTCTACCACCTCCTGTTACTCCATCAACTGCTGTAGTGTCTTCTGATTCTCCCATCCAGAATCCAGGTACATTTTGAAGTTCATTTTTACAAGTTCGAAATTCCGATTTGTAGTTTGGCTGATATGTGCTTGTTGAGAACAGACAAGAGAGACTTTGTTTTTCTTTGTTTTGGAATTCTTTACTAATTTGTCATTGAATGATATTTATCGAAAACCTATGTCATCTATTGATCCTTTTTGTTATCTGTATTCCTCATTAGACTATTTCAATTAAGTGTTTGTTTATCAATCTGGTCTATTACTTCAACTTCTAGCGAAAAACAGTTTTAGGAGTCTTTTCAAATTTTCAGCACCTAAAATTCAACTTGTTTTCAAGCTGGCGGACAAAAAACAAAATTCAACATTTTCATGTCCACATAGCGAATTTTCAAATATTCTTTTTCAGCTTCAAATACTACTTTTTTTCAAATCTCGACCTAATCATGTCAAAATACTTAAGTGATCCTTTATCTGAACAAAGTTGAAATTATAGAAACAGAAGTATGTTAATATAGGCAAAAAGAGATCAATCAAACAAAATATAAAAGTAGCATTTTCAATCCGAGAAAGCTTCCAGGTAAGTAAAGGAAATGTGCACGACTTAAAGAAGTCTAGCATGCGTCATCACAAGGATATCACATCATGATTCTCTTTTATCTATAGATCTTTTATCAAGCTTAACTTTCCCTGCTTCTTTATATGAGTGGCTTTTTCTGTCTTACTATAGTTGTTATAATTTGGCAGACTTGGCGGAGTCGCACAAATTCCAATGGAACTATTACCAAACAGGTTATGGAAGAAACAACAGCAAAATCAAGGTTTTCTGGAATCTGCAGCAGTAGCTCAAGCACTGGATGTAGCAACAGCAACAGTTTTGCAAGCTTGACTGGAATCTGCAGCAGCAGTAGGAGCTCAAGCAGTAATGGAATTACCAGCAGCAGCAGCATTTTTCCAAGCGTGACTGGAATCTGTAGCAGCACTAGGAGCTCAAGCAGTAATGGAAGTACCGGCAACATCAGCGTTTTTCCAAGCTTGACTGGAGTATGTAGCAGTAGTAGGAGCTCGAGCAGTAATGGAAGTACCCGCAGCAGCAGCATTTTTGCAAGTTCAACAGGAATCTGTAGCAGCAGCAGTAGCTCGAGCAGTAGCAGAAGTAGCAGCAGCAGCAGCATTTTTACCAGGCTGACTGGAATCTGTAGCAGCAGTAGTAGCTCTAGCAGTAACAGAAGTAGCAGCAGCGCTTACTTTTGCAAGCTTATTTGCTTCATCAACAGCTTCAGGAAGCTTGCCATCTGAAGCACCTCAATTGCTGATTGGTTCAATCTGTGGCTCCTGCACCACCACCTGAAATAGAACCACCATCATCTATGGAACCAATATCTCTCTGCCTTGCAATGAATCATAGTTCATCAGTCTTTGGATCAGCTGGGCAGAGAGAATGCGGTAGCTCTGCAGCACCACAACCAGCCATGTCTGCAACAGCATTGCTGCAGAAGGCTGCTCAGATGGGTGCAATAGCATTAAACTCATCATTGTTAAGGGGTCTTGGGATATTATCTTCTACTTCATCGTCTAGCGGGCAACACGAATGGAGTGGGAGACAAATTGACACCGATGGTGCCACATTGGCTGCAGGCCTTGGGCTTGGATTGCCATGTGATGATGGCTCTGGTCTAAAGGAATTAATGCTGGGAACTCCCTCTGTTTTCGGTCCCAAACATCCAACTCTTGACCTTCTTGGATTGGGGATGGCAGCTGGTGGTGGCCCAACATCTGGATTATCATCTAATAGCATCCATGGGCATTAATCTAGATGCTGGCTGCTAGCCAGGATCTTTTGATAGTGGAGAATTTTGTGGGGAAGAGTTGGGAAGAAGGTCGTGACACCAAAATGTAAGGACCATGAGACGTTAGTTGACAATTTGGCAAGGCCATTAGTGTAGGGAGAAACGTCTTTGCTGTTGTAATATAGAAGCCCGTACTCTCTGTATAAACTTTTTTACTATGTACTCTAAAGGAAGCAAGTTATTTAATAGAGAAGTGTAAAAAGTGAGAGTTTGCGCAAATTCTGTGGATTCACCGGCAGTGAATATGTAATGTAATTATTAACAGAATGCAGGTAGGAAGAGACGAGGGAATGTCACCTATCCAGCTCCAGGCTAAAATAAGTTAATTGCTGGTGTTCGAATCTGTAAATTATTTTCAGTATATGATTTTCTGTCAAAGATTTTTAAAATATTTTCTTTAAAAAATGGAGCTTCTTGAGAATAAGAAAATAGTATTTCCTTAATAAAAATAGGAAAAATAAGTCATATTGTCTGCGACCTGACATCCCCTCAGCCCCCACCACCCCTTGCCCACCAGCCACTCTCATTGTGATGCAAAGGCAATGGCAGGGAAGGCAAGGAGAAAGGGAGCATATATGGGTGGTATGAATGATTTGATGTGGAGCCAGAGATGTTAAGGAACATGATAATCGCCGGTGAAGTGAATTCCAATTCCGAATATATGAATGACTAAGGAAGGGAAAAAAAGAAAGCAGGTGGGCAAGGGCAGCCGTGATTAGTGATAAAGACATAAGATAGGAAGGATGAAAGGAATGTGGTTTCAATTCCTGGGCCAATTTTGACATTAAAAAGGAAAGGATCTGATGCAGTGTCTCTCATTTCCTCTCCGTTATTCTTGTTTTGGTATATGTATGCCTTAATAAAGTCGCTGATTCTTTTCCATCAACTCTTACAACACTATTTATTCGCTTTGCTTTGCCTGTCTAACACCACCAACTCATTACTATCTGACTCCATGCCTCATACCCCACTAACAAGCTTATCCTTCACT
Source organism: Datura stramonium (assembly GCA_018107945.1). Lineage (NCBI taxonomy): Eukaryota > Viridiplantae > Streptophyta > Magnoliopsida > Solanales > Solanaceae > Datura > Datura stramonium. The sequence goes on along the minus strand of JACEIK010002174.1, from coordinate 195,117 downwards.
TCTTTCTGCAAACTACTAATAACTACGTAGTGTTATTCTACACGAAATTCCTGCACTGTCAATGGATCTGAGTTCAAAGTTCCCACAATGACATCTAAATTTCTGTTACTCACCTATGTAATACTTTACGGAAATAATTCCCAACATTAACTTCTGCATAATTATGATTGCAGTTAAATACTCATATTTGTAAGGAGATTTAAGTTATATATGCTTGTGATGTGTAACTATCTCATCTAAAAGTTTCAAGTTATTAGAAATGGAACACACTTCCAATTACTTAATTGTCTACATGAACAAGTTCATGACATGCAGTGTGGACTGGTCATACTTTGGGTTTCTATAGTTGTACCTAGACATTTATGTCATTTGCGCATCAACCCGGTTAACAAAGTTTTCACAATTGACAGTTTTAATCCCTTTGAAAAATCAATGTATTATGTATTCCAAGTTGATTGCCTTTTTATTTTAATAAGAGGTAATATCCCCCAAAGATATTTCTACCACACTCCACTATGATGGTGTTCTTTAAGGTGGGTAAGCGGTCCCTCTGGCTAGACTTACTAGCACATGTGCAAATTTCCACAACTGGGGACACATGCATAACAGGAACATAACATACAATCAAGTAGGAATAGAATACAATACAAGTCACCAGAAAACCTAATGGTCTATGATCCAGTTATTTAGTTACTTTTACAATATTGTCATAGATTCAGATTCAAACCTGGGTTAAAAATCCATGAATTAATGTTACAAATTACACTCGAAAGGGTTAAAAGGGCATAAATTAGTAGAAAAACAGAGATTTCTCATTCTAACCCACTGTAAAAGCTATAGATTTCTCACGGGCCGTAAGAAATTTGTGAGCATTTTAACCAAAATCAGCTACTCTGTCATGGCTAGAACTTTTAACTGTTAGCTTCCTCAGCATTGGACTGCAGATGCATGGTGTTGGCATTACTCTCTAGCTTGGACACAGCCTCTGGCCCACACAGCCTCGTCAACTCGTCCTGTTTCAGAATCACGTCCCAGTAAAAACCAGTTATTTCCATCTTTCTTATATTGCTTAGACGGATAACAGGACAACATCAAGAGAAAAAAAGAAAGGACCGCGAAAAATTTCACAGCACTCTGAGTACTAATTTTGTAACATCGATCAACAATTCTGTGCGAGAGGAACGCGATATAAAACAACTGTAGCCCAGGATAAAAAAATGGGAAATAATAGATACTTGAGAATTTACTTAGAAGTGAGGGCAAATGAGATAAGGCATACAGATATGGGGAAGAAGGGAAAAAATGCTCTAATATTTTTACCGCTGTTGATATTCTCCGAGGTAAACTTCTCACATTCCTCAGAGAGCTTTCGCAGCTCCTCTTTGAGTCCATGATTCTCATTGCTCAATGCCTCTACCTTATGTTGTAGCTCTTCACACTCAGCCTGCATAAGATAAGCATAAAACAACACGACTATCAGAAAACTTAACATTCCAGGTAGCCCGAAAGATGGACCTATCAATGTTGTCTGCTCACAGTAATTTTAGCAGACCAATTTTTAATCAGATTTACAGTAGGAGATCCCACTTTCTCTCTCTTGGCCAGGGACTCGATTGCACATGAGAGAAAGAACAAAACTAAAGGAAAGCCTCTATTTTCCCACCTGCTAACAACTACCTGAAGTGAGGTAAATATAGAGCATGGAGAAATAAACTCAAAAGTAAGACAAAATGTGAGATTTCTCAGACTTCCAATGGCTTAAAATTTAGCCAACCGTTAAGGCAAGTCTTTCCCCTGGGTTGATTCTATGAAGAACCTTGCTTCTCAGTTTAGAACACAATCTGTTGGACAAACTACAGTCACAAGGACAATGATCAGCAGCTGTTCTTTCCAAAATTTCCACAAAAACAAAAACTAGTTCTTTCCTTGTTTTCTTAGTAATAGTAATTATTTTAGTACACCTTCCATCCCTATATAATTGAATCCGGATAGATTGGCATAGAAGGAAATGATTATCGCACTTGGGAGAAATGTTTTCTCCTTTTTAATGGCCAGTTACTCCCAGTGTTTCAATTCCAATCGCATATTCGCTGCAATTAAGCCCACCAAAACTAACGATTCATGGTGCTCATGGTATTTGACACTATTTTTTTTGTTTCAGAAGTTGGGTAAGAATACTTGGGCCCCGTTTTAAAATTACTTTTTCAACTTCAACTTAAAATATTCTTTTATTTCAACTTCAACCACCAAATACCTACTGTAGGCTGGGTGATTTATATGGAACTCGAGGCCAAGAGCACTTACAAGAGCTGTGAAGCAGAAACTCTAGATCTGTGGTCTAGATGTGCAGCACAGTGACGCTCATATATATGCTATTACTATCATTCATTGGTGTTACCAACTTCTTCTCCTTTGTTTCTTTTTCCTTTTGCGTACTTCTAATTTCTAGACTCTTGTACTTGAACTTAATTATCATTAAAGAAACAAAATACTTCTTTTCAAGGTTGATAAATTGGAAAACACCCACATTACACATACACATACGGAGAGACACATATACATACATAAATGACCCCTTTAATTTGTAAAAAAATATTCATTTATATGCCTTAAACTGAGACAATGACCTATTGACCACTGGAGTCTATGCAAAGTGTCTATCAGACACGAGCTGACATGGCGACCGCATTTCTCCCACCTGAATTTGAGCGTGTTTGCAGGAAAATATGGGTTACCGGAAAAATGAACTTGCATTTTTTATAACTACTGTATATTTCAGCCATTATTTTCCACTCTTCTTCTTTTACCCATATCAAAATTCAATTCCCATATGTCTTCTTTTTTCTTCTCCTCACAAATCTATACCAGATTCCAACCTAAATACACACCAAGCACTGTCCTTCCCCACTTCCTCTTCATTTACATCACCAGAAAACTTCACTCGCCTGCACCACTCAACGCCCATCTCTCCATTCCAGTTCCCTTAAATGCCCAATATGTAAAGCCTTCATTGAGGAGGATAAGATGGTTCCGGAAAGAACTCTACTGATCCTAGGTCTAAGTGCATCCCCAGAATAGAGATTCCTCATCGTTTAATGGGACAGAACTCTTACTCCAAATAGAAATGCTTTCCCACATAATGGTTTTGCACTTATGGGTGAGTTTCAGGGGTTTTCACCCATGACTACTGCAAGGTTTGGGAATTTCACGCTATCTGCGGCATTTGGTAGTCTTATCTTATCCCGTCATTGTTCAACATTCAAGTTAATGGATTTCTGATGCCACTATTATTACTGGAGCTACTGTTGGTTTTCTTATGAGTCGCTCACATATTCCATGATGGTCATGCTCAACCACAGCGCAGAGCTCAGCAGCAACTGGCGAGTTTCACCCTCAAATTGCTACGTTTAGTTATAGACATTTCTGTTATCTTTTCTTCAATTGGAACTAAAAAGTGAACTTCATCCGAGTTAGAAGAAGAGAAGAAGTCGCGTAGTTAGACCAATTATGTTGTGGGATGGAGTGTTGGCCGGAGTCAAGAACTTTGCACATCCAAAGATGAGAAAGTAGCGGAGATGAGGATGTTGAGATGGATTTTTGGACATATTAGAAGAGATAGGATTAGGAATAAAGATGTCAGGGACAAGGTGAAATTGGCCGCCACGAGTGGACAAGATGAGGGAAGTGAGGCTAAGATGGTTTGGGCATGTGAAGAGGAGAGATGCAGAGATGCCCCAGTGAGGAGGTTCAACAGATTGATCATGGTGGATTTGAGGAGGTAGAAGTAGACCGAAGAAATATTGGGGAGACATTATAGACGGAACATGACACACACCAACGGCCCTCTAGAGGACATGACCCTAGATAGGAGGATTTGAAGATTGCAGATTAGAGTAAGTTAATAAGCGTTAGAGCGTTGTAAATTTTCCTTATCAATATTATTATTATTATTATTATTACCCTTCTATTATCTTATTCTTCAATTTTTATTAGTTGTTTCCTTTGCTTCGATGATCGTATTAATTGTTGTTGTCATCGTTCTATTCTCTATTATTTTCATCATGGCTTCTTTACTACGTATTCTCTTTGCATACTGCGTTGAAATGCTTTACTTGAATCGAAGGTCTATCGGAAAGACATTCTCTACCTTCACAAGGTAGGCGTAAAGTGACGTATTACATACGGCCCTCCCAGACCCCACTTGTGCAATTAAACTGGTATGATGCTGTCGTCTTTTTTTTTCCTGACATGTCTTTGTTTTATTTGTTTACTGTCATGTTACTGTGTTTGAGCTCATGTTTTCTTAAGAGTTCAATAGGCACATAATCAACAGCATAAGGTGTTCAATACGTCATGGTCACAGTTGAGGTGTTCAAATGATAAAGTTTGGTAGGTTTTAGGGGTTGTGTGTGGGTGGGAGAGGGGGGGAGTGTGTTAGGCGCTCACACAAGATAAGTACAAATGAGTTTAACACATGGTGCTATAGAAACATTTTACACATAGTCAATTTTTACCTGTTGTAACGTGCCTTATTACAAAATGACAAATCTCATTTTGTATGAGGGGTTGCGATATCTTTCAAGTGACCTTATAACGTAAAGAAACTATCTACTATGTAGGTATATATAAGTTAAAAACTCTAGATATTTCTAACCAAAATTGAACTTTTTATACAGTTTCCAAATGACAAACTTAGTTTAAATAACTAGAAAATCAACATTAAATTTCACACTGGAAATTAAATGAGTTGAACCTTCCTTTCCGACCCACCACCTTTTCTTTTGGAAGGAGTACTAGAAGTTACAAAAGAAAAAATCAAACTCAACAGAAAATTTTAAAACATAAGTAAACCTTCGATAAGCAAAGTAAAAGCAGTTGCCTCATACCTTACATAAAGACATGTTAAGACTCCTAGGGGTCGTTTAGTACGAAAACAAGTAATGCAGGGATTAGTAATACAGTTGCTAGCACAGGGATTATGTCTGAGATTATTCTTTATCAAGTGTTTGGTTCATAGTGTTAAATACTAGATATAGCATGTATTGTGTATGGTCTAAAAACTCTGCAAAAATTCCCTTTACAATTATATCCTTGAATTTGTATGAAGAAATTTAGGAAAAGGTATTGAGGGTAGCCTAGTCATTTAGGGATCCGGTATTGTTAAACTAGTATAAGCATCCCTTTGTTTCCATGATATAAAATAATACACCCTATGATGTATAAGTAATTCATGTATTAGGTATGATTAAGTTGAATTGAGTAACCAAACAATGTAAGCCAAGACTAAATTTTAATCCAAGGACTATTTTAATTAGTACAACCTATCAAACAGGTCTAATGTAATTACCAAATTAGTTGAAAATTACTTTATATATGTGTAATTTAGATTGATAACATTATTTTGGATCATCTTTCAGAAGTTATTGCAGTTGCTCCTTTAGTAAGCTGTAAGTCATGAGTTCAAAGAAGATATCGCAGACATGCAAAGGGAAGGCCACATATGGTATACACCAACTCCCTCCAGCTACATTGGCATTAGCTGGGGAGAACCCTCATGCGCGAGGTTACGGTAAGTTAAAAAACAACAATCCTACATTTTATAGAGCACGTTGTAGTGCTCTGTGGATGTGTATAACAGGGTGATCTTCTAAGGTTTGCTTAGATGCAAAACCATCAAAAAAATTTCTATTAGTCAGACCCATCAGTTTCTTTAAGCATTGCCCTTTTGACTTGTCATTACATTGGATAATGGTGCCTCTACTTTCATTAGTTCTATTTTTCAAAAGAAATAAAGCCTTCTTGTTAGGCGCAAAGCCCAGTGCTGGACCCAAAGAGCATCTTTATGGTTCCTAAGCGAGATATATAATGTACTCTGACTGTTGAAGAGATCGAAGAGATACAGTATCTGTAAAAAATAACTCATACCTGCTTGCGCAATCTTGACCTTCTAGCTGATTCTCGATTAGATTGCTTTCTCTTTTGCCTTTTAAGTTCACGTTCATCCTATTAAGAAGAAGTTTGTAAAGTACTTATCAACAAAAGGAAATACAGTGATGATAATTACAGGGGTACAATCCCATTATTGACAGTATACATATTGAGAAACAAATAACAATAACAACAACAATAATGATCACTATTTGAAATGTGTAAAAATGCCTTCATATTCCCACAAAGTTTACTTTAGATACATCAAATAGCTTTGAATCTCAGTCTAGCATAACATAAAGACACGAAGATATAGAGCTGCCACAATATGGAACCATAACAACAACAACTACATACCCACTGTACTCCCACCAAGTGAGGTCTTGGGAGGGTAAGAGTGTAAGCAGACCTTATCCCTGCGCTTAAAGGTAGAGAAGTTGTTCCGATAGGCAGCTGGCTCAAGAAAAATAATCCAAAAGTGGTCAGAAAAATGTAACAAAAGTACAAGAAACAACAGATAATAACAAAGAAGCAAATAGTAACAGAACAGAAACTACCACCCAACAATACAATAATCGAGGTACAAGGAATCAACAAAAGCGTAGCAATCCAAAGGACAAGAAACTACAGGAACAATACTATGACTACTAGTAATATGAACAAACAACAAGAGAAAAAATATGGAACCGTAACAAAATAATTATTGATATAAGGAATTTCAAACCAAGTTCAGTTTCTTGGAGCAAATTTCAAACTTGTTCAGGTTTAAATTTTTTAAATTTAGTTTAGAGCATATGTTAGGCAAATTTGGTCCCTACAAACAGGAAATATCTTCACATAAAGAATGAACTAATTGTTTCATTGAAAGTTCTCCGGCAGAATACTAGTGTATGTTTCGCTAGTATAACTGCTGAAAGCACTTCTGATCAGTTAACTAGCCATCAACTATTTTAGGACCAACCAAAACACAAGATGATCTATAAAAACCCAGACCTAAGCTCCTCTTCATATCTCTTTCAATGTTTAGATCTTTCTCTATCCAGTTGGCAGTTGCAATATCGTAGTTCCCTGAACCATCATTTTTTTAATTACTCATTTAATTTTTATGTAAATGCCTATAATAGGTTTGTCTAGAATTACCTTTTTATCAACTCATCAACACATCTCACAATTAATATTTTGTTCAGTGAACATGAATTCTGAATATCCAAGATACACCAGAAACAGTGGGTCTTATTTAAATACAATTTCAAATATCCCTAATGACCATCTGGAACGAAGAAGAGTGAAGCCATTTTGTGCTTTTAACCCACTGGCGGTTAGAGGAATAAATTTGATAAGATATTGGCAGTGTGTCCAGACCACACAAAGTAGCATGATCAACAGTGCGTTCATTTGTTTCAGATAATTGAATAAATGACAGAAAACAAAACTACCTGAATCCATTCATGGCCTATCCCAGGAGCTGGGGAGACACCAGATTGATTTGATCGCATTTTAATCATTCCAGGACTGGCAGATGGTGCATTCACAAATCCATATACCAATATTCAGATTAGTTGCGGGCATGGCGACTGGGTTCCTGTTGCAGGATTGTTCTGAGAACTGGCTCCTAATAATTGAAAATTACAGACCAATTTAATAAAACAAATAAGGCATAATCAAGAAGCAGAGAAGTGAAACAAGTTACCGTTAGCAAGCATTAGATCAAAGCTTCTATTCTTGTCTGCAGAAAATTCCTAAAATTATAAAAACAGAAAAGAAGTCAGAAGTCTCACTAGCAGGTGATAGGGAACAGATATGGATAGCAATATATTTATATAGCTATGACATTCTTAAGTTAATCAGAAAGCATACATGGTTATCATTTTCATCATTTGCATCCGATGAACCTTCACTTCCGCTTTTGGCACTATTCAAGAGAATATAATAAGTTAGATGTACAAAGGACACATCCAAAACAGATCAATTTGAAGGAAAGTGAGATTAAAATAAGACACTATAGACAATTTTAACACCAAATCCACATCAAAAGACCTTCTTGTGGCACCATCATTTCCAGACCTGCAAGCCACTTTCCCACTTTCTCCTGCCTTGCCACCTGAACATCCCTTCAATTTTTTTGCTTGTATTCTGGTCACATACCATCAGGTGCCTTATTATCTGATTCTGGATTTGTCTGCAGTGTGTTTGGAGTCACAGAAAGGACATAAATAAATTAATAAATAGAGGCTTCTAAGAAAATTTATTTACAGAAAAGCTATATGTGGGTGACACTCCTTCATCAGCTTTTAAATTGATAGTAACCAAATAACAAAAGATTAATTACCATGGGCATATGGGATGAGCATAAACTCCAGCAGGAGGATATAAAGCAGGATATGGAACTGGAGCTCCATAAGGAGGCATAAGCGGATGCTGAAATATCACGCAATAAAGAGTAGTACATTAAAATATTCTAATGTTCATACTTTATAAAGCAAGAAATTTGCAACGTTCATTAGAAAAATATAAATTAGTGAATGAAAAATCAATCACCTGGCTTCCCCACATGTATGGGTGGGGAGTAGGACTTCAACAGTTGAGGAAGAAGGGAGGTGTAGCTCCAGCACCATAATAAGCCTAAACGGAAGAAGTTAGAATTAAAGCATTCATCATCTTATTACATGAAGAGAATGTTGATATGTAAAACTTGACAATAATTAATCACAATGAAATTCATTATAAACCTGCATAGAAGACCAATCAGGATATGAAGGTGTAGCTTGTGTCTCCTGAAAATCAAACAAATGGAGAACTTGTGAATAGCGAGCCACAAAACAGAGACACTAAAACTTATATAAGCACTTATTGCTTGTAGTGTATGGAAGAAAAGCAAGCCTGAGATGAAGTAGCTTTTGAAGCTTTGTGAGGTGCTCTCTTCCCCAGCCCCCATTAGGTATCGATTCAATAGTCAAGTATCCACGTTTATTTGATTACTTCAGAAGATCACGTACTCATTTAAAAGCTAGATGCAGCTGAAGTAGGAGAAATAATGGGAATAGTAGTTAGAAATCTTTCATTTTATTTATATATATTACTCCAGTCATTTTCATATGGAATAAATATACAGTTTTAAGACTGCACAACCATTGTTATGACATGAATCGAAGTGTCTTTTACAAATTTTATTCAATATAAAGTTGCGGCGAGGTCTTTTTCTTGCCACCTACGAAGTTGGTCATATATCCCTCTCTGTTGTCTATACCAAGATAAACCACAAAAGGTAAAATAGCATCTTCAAGGAGACTGCAAAGGACAAACTAGATGTATATATATCAAGGAGATAATTGTAGTCTTGAAACGCACAGACTTACTAACATAAAAAACAAGAAGTTGATCCTTCACATAACATTGACCGGCAAACAGCTTTTCTAAATTTATTTCTTGATGTGAATACTTTCTTTTATCAATTGGATAGTCTTCCTTGTTTATCTCAAAAATACAAAAAAAAAAAGGACCTATGCAGCATTTCCAAGTATCCTTCATCAAGAAACAAAAGTAGAAAGAAACATTTCTGCTAACTGCTCCAGTCAGAAACAAATCTCAGATTGGAATTTTTAATTTTGTCCCATTTATTTGTATAATAAAGAGCCACTCTAACCATAATGTTTCATTTCTTACAACCAGCTTCATCAATTATTTTCTTTTTCTTGCAAGTAAATATTAGATATCAAATCAAGCAGCAACATGTTTTCAACTCGGGGACAATTTAAGATGACCTTCTAAAGCATTAGACACTGTCCAGTTCAAACAGTAGAGATACTTAACTTCTTATTCAAAAGATTCCTCCGCGTTTTCCAAGAAATTGCACACTTTATGTCCCCTATCGACAGAACATTATATATTCTAGTCTAATTTAAGAAGACATGCATCACTGAACATGACAAAAGTAAAATGGCAGGACAATATCCGGTTTCTATACACGTTCAGTATTATTATAAGAAAATGAAAGAATGTTCTGCTAAATACATGATTCAATGTTGAAATAAGTTTAATAATAATAATAATAATAATAATAATAATAATAATAATAATAATAATAATAATAAATAATAATAATAATAACAAGTAGATAATGAGAGTGAGTTTACGTCTGAATCACAGATCGCAGCATTAAAGGGGGAGAATAGAGTGCACACATGAAATATTGAGCCGCCAATGCTTTGTAATGGAGTCTGTCGAAAGCTACTGACAGCTCATTAGCCTTTTAAATTATTAATGCTACTTAACAATAAGAATGTGAGAAGAAGATCTCATGATTAATATGTCTTGTATACTCTCTTAGTTCTCTCATTTTAACACAGAATAAGAATGACTCTTGGAGTGCACATGGGTTCCCTCCTCATTAATTTTTCTAATAATGGATTCTTGGCATGCAGTGATGTCATCTGTTAAGAAATTAGAAAACTACTGTCCCATCTCTTCTATAAAGATCAGGCAGGACAATGTCTTTTAGTGCAAGCAATATCAAGTATCAACAGGTTGCTTTTTGGCACGTGTCTTAATGTAAGTTGAAAACTGCTTGTCAATTTTCTCTTTTCATCTATTTTGGGAAAAGGAGGGTTACAGGGTGAGGATTTGTATTCAATTCCATTTCTTGTACCACAAAAATAAAGGGTTGTAAATTTCCAGCCTAATGTATACATTGTCAAATACAGTGATAAAAGTAATTGCAGCGCCATATAAAGGCAAATCTAGGATTTTTAAACTTATGGGTTCTGGACCACACCCTTTTCGCAAACTGAGTGATGGATAGATTATTTATACATATCAAATTATATTTTTAGCGCAAATATAGGTTGTAGGCTAAAGTTATTGGGTTCTGCCGAACTTGTAACCATATTAGTAGATCCACTTCCCTGGCTTCATATGTCACCAAAACTTTCCAGTTTGGTACAGTGAACCGATACTAATGCCTGATAATAAAGGTATGAAACCTTGGTGCTGTTCAATGTGAAGCCCTAATCATGGAAGAGGAAAAGCATGACTTGGTAATGATCCATCATATGATGCGTTAAATGTCGAATGATCCTTCTTAACTTGTGTTGCAAACTAAAGACAATTTTCACCCATAAAACCAATTCACTCTAGTCTTTTTCTTGACTACTTCTGAACAAGACAGGAAACACCTTCATGGCCAACCCGATTTTCAACATTTTGAGATTCATAATTTCTAAAAAAGATTGGTTTACTTGAGTTTCTATAGCTAATGAGCCAGATCATACTTCATCTATCTAGCAAGATAGAGAGTTATACTTCAAAAACAAGAGAAACACAAATACACAGTAAAATAACTGTTAAGTTACCTAGAGGATAACAATGGGTAAACATCATAAGTAACCGAAAAACAAAACATGTTACGCTATAATAGGTTAAAGTACTCTAATGGAGTAAAATTCTTCTACACTGTCAGTATACATACTCTAAATCCCAAATATAATAATGTGTTCTTCCTTAAAAAGCACTGTACAATTGAATGTTTTACATTAAAAGAAAAAAAGAGCAAAGTTATGAAAAAGTTCCATAACCCCACCCCCACCTCCAAATAGTTCAATTACATGTAATCTGAATTTCAGGCGAAAGGTTTCAACCATATCTAATTATTGTGCTAATAAAGATTCTGTAGGAGAATTGGCTCCTTTTGTCGTTTGAGGTAGGTAATAATTTCCCAACAACATCTGCAAAGAAACTTCTGGACCCTCTCAAATTTATTCAAAACCAATTCTCGAAGCTAAATTAGAACTGCAAAGACCACGCGGACAAAATTCAAACGGAACGGCTCAAATTCGGAGGCAATTCTGAAAACTTCAGAATACAATAATAACAGTAGAGAAAAAAACCATAATAATATATAATTCAGTTGTTGTCTGTGTTTTTGTGTCGAACTCAAAAGACATAAGAAAAATGAGGAAGCAAAGAAAAAGGAAGAGGGAAGGGACTAACCTGAAGAGAGGGTGTGAGGGTGGAACGAGTCCAACTCGGATAGACGATGCTGTTTTCTTTTCTTTTCTTTTCTTTTTTGTTTGTTTGTTTGGTTTCTTCTATCTTCTTTGGGTGCCGTTAAATGTAAGTAGGAAAACTTTCCCCATCTCTCCTCGGAAGATCTAACGGTTAGGAGACTTTGAGGATTAACTTGTCTTAAATCTTAATGCTAATCCAAACTTCATTAAACATTGTTATCCATAACACACACGCATTCCGGGTCCGATTACTTTTTGACTCTTTTTAGCAGCCCCAGCACAAATAGTCATAGACGCAGATGATGTTTATGTTTAAGCTCTTTCTTTTTGTCAAATGTCAAATTTTTCTTCTTTTTTTTTTTTTCTATTTCAATTTTTTCCGGGTGCCTAAATTTTTTCTACTTCAACTTTACTGTTACTCTCTGTAAGATAGAGATAAGTAGTATATACCTTCTGTCCATTTTATTTATTCATTATATAAAAATAGATGTTAATTTAAAAAATATATATAATAAAAATTAATTTATCATTTGTATATATAATATAATTAAAACAAATTTTCACTTTTATTTATTATTTTTAACATATCAAAAAAAGATAATTATTTTTTTCGTTTTACCCTCCAGAATTAATTACTTATTTCAAAATTATTTTTCAAGATCTAAGATTATACATCAATTAATATAGATATTTTGATAAAGTACTCATATTCATATGGTAAATCATTATTTCATCCATCTACTTTTACTTGTCAAATACTAAAAATAGATGTCCACTTTTATTTGCTAAGTTTAGAAAATTAAGAGATAGTTTATTCTTAATTTACCAATATTATTAACTATGATCATCTCCCAATGCATTTCCTAAAACATTGAATTCATTGCTGTTAAGTTACATTTTTAATTCTTAGATATATTAAAAATAGTTGTTTTAAAAATCTTATTATTGTGTATTTTAAAATTAATAGGGTTATATTGAGTAGTGCTCGTTCTATTAATATTTTTTAATAAATATGCGAAATTTTATCATAACAATTAAAATGAAATAGGGGAGTTATTGAAGATATAGTAAAATTGTCGTTACATTTATTCTTCTTAAGGATGTGAGTCGATACGAACAAAGTGAAGAATGAATAGATAGAGTATATTTTTAAGGATCATGCAAAGTCTTATTATTAATTCTCGTAATTTCTCAATGCATTTTAAAACATTGAATTTAATACCCCCTCCGTCTCAAAATAAATATTGTTTTAGTTATTTTCATGTCCATTAACAAAAATAATAAATACTAAATATCATTTTACTTAAAATTATATATCATTTTAAGAAAAACAATAAATACAAGGTACCATTTCACACCCCTATTTATTATTCCCCATTATTCATTTTAATTTTTAGGATAAGATTTTAATATTCATTAAGAAAAATTAATGAGGATGGTAATTTAACTAATATAACCCTATTAAATTTTTGAAAATTTAATTTTAATTAAATTACATGTTTTTTTTGTTTTTTTAATTATTAAATTATCTTAATTTTTCAAACCCAAGTTTTAACAATTGTTTCTTAAATTTTAAAACTAGCAAAACTTTGTTTCATTTTAATTGTTAGGATAAGATTTACGCACCCAAGAAAAAATAATAGAGATGGTAATTCGACTAATATAACCCTATTAATTCTTTTTGGAAACATACAATATTAATTTTTTTCGTTTTAGAATGACTTTTCGTCTGCTAATGGTAAATTGAAAAAAAACGTGGTCAATTATTTTCTTGAATTTTGAAACTAGCAAGTATTTTGAAGCAATTATTTTTAGTATATGGCAATTAAATGAAATGAAGGGAGTATTTTAAAGCATCTATTTTTAGTATATCTAGCAATTAAAGCAGCCTTGGAGAAAATAGATGTTTCTTAAAATTAACATAATTAAAAAAAATGAATTCTTTAATATAAAAATATAGTTAAAAACAATTACTAATTATTATTTGAAATTCAAAATAATAATAATTTGAAAATAATTTTTAAAATAATATTTATTTTAAAATAAATAAAAATATTTTTAATTTTTTTAATTTTTTTATTTATTTTGGTTTTTTTTGTTTTTTAATTTTAAAAATATATCAAATCAAATACGAATAACTAAAAATGATCGGAGGGAATAGTAATTAAAGCCTTCTAGGGTTCACCAATCACACTATCAAATGTGAAAATGAATCTCGCTAGTAATATTTACTCATGCTTGAATATGCAACGGAATCGTTAAATATACAATAATGAAAATTCTTTAAAAATAATCTTTTAATTGGAGAAATTCATAACTAATGGGATCAAATTAAAGTCAATAATAATTTACCACCTTAAAAAACTACATATTAATTAAGTGTATGCTAATATTAAATAAATAAAGTGGAAGGGATTAACCAATAGGACAGATATAGTATGATAGCGAATGCATTTCTATCAACTTAAAAATTATATATGATTATATGTTTATTCAAGAGACACACTTTTAAAAAAATAGAAATTAGCGATACAAAAATTTTATAGCCGGATAATAAAATTTGTCACTAATATAGTTGTCCACGAATTAGCACTGAATTTTCATAAATTTAGCGATGAATCAATAGTGAAATTTGTTGCTAATTTTATTTTTTATTTTTATAGTGATATACTTAAAATCAATATAGATTAATAACTTCTTTTAATTATTAAAAAATAAAAAATTAAAAAAACTCAAAATTCATAAAAAAAAAAAAACCCCAAAAACAAAAAACAAACAATATAAAAAATATAAAATTTTTAATTAAATAATATCTATTTAATATAATTTATTATTATACAAAAATCTACTTATGTAAATAAATAAATATATACCTAATATTCTTACTCATCAATTTAAATTTTAAAATGGTGGTCGAATTTATACTATTTTCTTTAATTTTAAAATAAGTGGTGGTTTTAGTTACGATTCTGGCCCTCTTAAATAAATTAGCTCGTTTTACATAAAATAAAATATCTTGTCAGAAACCGTTAATATATATTTTTAAAATATAATTTTAAACTATAAATTAAATAAAAAAACAAAACAACTTTACTTATAAATGTTATAATTCATAAATATTATTAATAATTTTTTCTTTTTTAATTAAAATCTAATATAATTAAAACGTTTTTTAAAATATTAAAATGGAGTGAGTAATTTGTAAAGAAGAAAAGAGAGGAAGCACCGAGGAGTCGGATTGGTCGGCCCGGCCCAGAGATGGGTTCTTAGAAGTTGACACGTGAGGTTGAAAGAGGAATCCAGCTGGCAAAAAGAAATTGGATAGGAATGACAAGGCAACAATTTAAACAAGAATTATTTGATCTTTAACATATAATTTTATGCACAAAATTTTGAAATTACCAAATTAAATTATTAATAATTTAAAATTTTAAATATTTTATTTTTTTTATTTTTTTTATTTTTTTTATTTTTTTTATTTTTTTTATTTTTTTTATTTTTTTTATTTTTTTTAGTTTTTTTAATTTTTTCATTCTTTCACTCTAAATAAAAAGAAATATTTTTAAACGAAATTTAAAAAAATTAAGAAGAAAGGGATATCCCACAGGGACTAAATTACCCTCAAGGTCCTTCGTATTTTTAGTTTGTTCGAGTGCTTTATTATTTAACTTCATCGTTGAGCCTTTCTTAAGTCATACTTTCATCAATGAACGAGAGACTATCGAAAAAGGAAAACAAAGATTTGTCATTTTGTTAATAAGTGATATTCTTAAAATATTAGAAAAATAAAAAAAGAATAGGTGTGACCAAGGATTATATCGTAACATATATTCTTAAATTTATAATAGACATGTAGAGTTCGATTTTCACTGTTTCTTCTCCTTTGCTGATTATTTATATAACGGAAGGTCGAATATTGAGAGGGAAGTGATTGTAGGGTAAAGTTCGTCTTTGAAAAAGAAAAAAAAAATATTCAATTAAGAAGTTAAACAGTTACCTGCTGGCTGCCGGCAAATGTACATACATCACTATTGTCCTTAAGTCTTAACACATGCAGCCAATTATGTAAATTTGTTTCTTCGAGAGAAAGAGTATGTTGTGCCAGCTAACCTCGTTCTTAAGTTATTTACACCTGTGTTTTTCCCACATTATTTTGCTTACAACTATTTCAGTTCTTTCTGGTAACTTACGAGATTTTCAAAATTATGAAACACTTTGCCTTGATTTTATTTTAATTGATAGGTATATTTAAAAATGTTTATTAAAATAGTTGTTGATGTGAAACTCAAGTAATAATTATTGATTTTTGCTAAAATGCGCATCCTTAGTACATAAGTGACTTTAGAATGTAAAAGAATAATTATTTTATATTTCTAAAAGTACCTATCAATTAATAGAGTTATATTAATCAGAGTCATGCTCTTATTAAGTTCTTTATTAAAAAATATGAAAACCTTATCACTGTCAGTTAAAAAGGAATGGAGAGAGTAGTCTAGATGTTGAACCAAGTTTTATTTTTTTAATTTAATTATAAATTGGGTGAAAATCGTTTTCACCCTCCAACTTTGATTTAAAAATCAAACTCCCCTCTCAACTTTGAATAATAAATATTACTTACTTTTATCACAATTGAACTTTTTTAAAATATGGTTTTACACTTATATTATCAACTTTGTCTTCTTCTTTTTACTTTTTTAAAATCATAATATTTTTTTCTATGTAATAATTTCTTATATAAAAATAAATAAATATTTACTTTTGGCACAAAATAAAATAAAATAAATACTAATTGAGTATATAAGTTAATACGTTTTATAATAAAATAAATTAGCAAAAGAAAAAAGTAATTTTACTTATAATAATCAAAACTCTAATATTTATTTATACAAGCGAAAATAAAAAGTAATAATAATTTTATATATATATTTCAATATCTTTTTAAAACTTAATTAAAAAAATAAAAAATTTGTTTTTTTAATTTTATATTTTTATTTTAAGTTTGTTGTATATTAATTTTAAATAATTTGCGTTATATCTTATTAATAGCAATCAAATTTTATTAATTTATATAGGCAAATAGAGGATAAAGAAAGAGAGGGAGAAACATAAATACACCCACATGCTGCATATACATATATGTCATTTTAATGAATATAATATTTTAATAAAATAATTAAAAAAAATACTAAATAACATTAAGATTTAGTAACCAATTCATAAGTATTGTTCTACTTATAATATTAATGAATTTAAATAATAAACTATAAATATTTAGATTAAAATCTCTATATTATTAATCCTACTTAATACGAATATATATGCATACTCGAACATAGTAGGGTAGAGGCTAGCTTTATATTATACAAATCGATTTCAATTTTGTCTCTAATTGATTTTGGCTTATTGCACTAGCTATATTTATACGATTAATTAAAACTTTTGCTTGTCTACCTAACTAGCATGAGCTACTTGTGTGTTAATTAATTTAGTATTTAATATCTTAATAACTTGTAGAATTTGATTAATTAGTTCAGCAATACTATTTCATAAGAGATATTTTATATTTACTACGCGTATGAAATATGCACATTGCAGACTCACTACATCTATTTAGCCTCTATACAAAACATACATATTGCGGATGCATTGGCTAAATGGAGTATAGGAAGATCAAATTAAATCGAATCATCTTTCTCCGAATGAGTTACATGATCACTGAAAGTGATCAATTCCCATGTTCCAATTTGATTTATATCCGGGACAATTCCTTCCGGATGCTGAGTTCCCATGTTCGAATTTCAGATTTTTTTTCAAACAAATTGCGATTTTCGAGATCAGTTTCACATTCTTTTGTAGAAACTCGAATACTCGCATCTGGGGTTCTATATATAGAGAATTCTTTTCTTCACTCAAGTCCTGATTAAATAGGCAAGAATACCGTTCTATACTCGAACAAACTCGAAAAAGAAACATAGAATTTTAAATTCATTTGAGTTTAATTCCTTTGAAACCTAATTTCTTTTATTTCTATAATAGAGTTAAAGTCGGTGTTGGAATCGATCTCGTCAACTGTTGTCTCAGTCAACTGGACAAAAGATAATCTTCTCGTCGTTTTCAGTATTTTAGTATCATCTTCATTGTATTTTTTTTTGCGTTAGTTTGAGATTAGCTGCTTTAGTCTTTGATATGGAAAGCATATCTTAAATGTTTGCTTTTCAGTTTATGGTAAAAAAGTATAGGTCATTAATCTAATAATTTTCCTCTTGTCCTAGTTTTTTTTTTGATTTCTGTGCATTTGCAATTTTTTATAGTTTAGATAAGTAGTAATTGGTTTTCTTAGCACATTTTATTTGTTTCAATCCTGTCAATTTGGGTGCGTAGATGAATTATTTCGAATTCCATTATATTAAATTTCTGGTTAGTTCATATTTACTTTTCACTTCCTTAGTCTAAATAGCAATATCTTTTTCTTCCCCTTTCAACCTTTAGTTTCTTATT
This sequence comes from Datura stramonium, assembly GCA_018107945.1. NCBI lineage: Eukaryota > Viridiplantae > Streptophyta > Magnoliopsida > Solanales > Solanaceae > Datura > Datura stramonium. Next base: position 176,689 of record JACEIK010002174.1, on the reverse strand, counting down.
TTGTGTTTAAGATTATTAGTATGGTAGTTTAGATCTAAGTTCAAGCTCTAATTTTTTTCTCTACATGTCTGTTGTAATTTGTGAAAATAAGTGTATGTTCAAATTCCACTAATCATTTTATGTGAATCAGGAATCAATACTCCTTTACTTTTCAAATATGTTTTTTTTTTGCAGTTAAATAATTGCTACATTCATGAACTCGTGCATCTCTTTTCAAAGTATTTAAGCTCTTTTGTCTTATGTTGGCTTAAGAAGTTGGATGTTTTTTTTCCTTTTGAAAGATACTCTCTTATGAAATTACTTTTTGACTATTTGAATTTAATACATGGTTGTTCTTCTGATTTTAGTACCGACTGGTTTTTGATTGAACCATGCCATTATTGTAAAGATTGTGTAATGAAATGTTTGTTGAATTTTTTTGCAACATGTTTAAATACATTAACATCTTCCTATGTCCTGTCTTAATCTAAAAGATAAAAAGTTTTGAGTATTTGTGGTCGTGTAGAATGAATAGGTTGGAGGGTCACTTAACATTCTTTTCTGTTTAAAGATTAGCAACAGCCGTTTGGGATTGTGTAACTTAGTTATTAGAGTTGGCCAAATTATAGATTACTTTATAAATTATTTCTCTTGGTTGTCAAGTTTGAGGCAGATGAATAACTCAATCTTGATATGGCGAAGAAGCATTGCTTAGGTGTTGTTTCCTGAGTCATATGCTCGTTCGAAAACTGTTTACCTCTTTCAAATGTTTGTTTCATACTATTTTAATAGGTCCGACCTCGAGATGATTCTTGATAAATGCATTGAAATTCCAATACTATCACGATCACGAGAGGACGGAGTCGTGTGAGCACCTACATCGAATTTAACTCGATAGGAGAACTATTTATTAAAAACAACGTGCAAAGGAAATTAAATGCTCATTGTCACACATTACAAGTTCCCATAAATAAAAGTTAATCTCTTTATTACGAACCACGGCTTTACGTAAGTTACGATACATCTGAGTCTGAAATTTCTGACAGAATCTTATGAGATAAAATGACACAACCGTCTGTGGAGAAGAACACGGAAGGGCGTCTTTGAGTATGCTACGTCAATCATGAAACTTCAAACTTACATAGCCTACACCAAAAAGGTATAGCAAGATAGTATCGGTACACCACGCGGAGGCCAGGTAGGCATCATCGGCCCAGGCTAAGTTAGTTCCTGGCTTGACATATGATTTAACATGCAATCGATTTTAATAAATGCAACAACTATTCCAACTTTTATTATAATTCATCGAGGAATTACTAGCTACATTATTGACACTTATAGCTCATAAATTTTCATGCAATCACCCTACCACTTTAGCCTTCGCCTTAATAATCAATTTGTCTCCCTAGATTCCATTGCAGGTATTTTTGTCCTTCCTGATGGTCTCGCGGTCTTTAGCTAGGTGCCACCTTGCACTTAAGTAGTAGACCGGTTTCACTAGCTCTTATCTTTTTACCCTACCACCTAACATTATTAACACATCCACGTCATTTACACTTTTATTATCATTAACCCGAAATCTGTTTTTATCATTTATTAGCTATTTATTTTCTTCTGAAATTAGCAGAGCCCTCTTTAATTTAGAACACTAACAAATAAAGTTAAACACTTGATTTCCCGAAATTCACTATCATGATTAAGCTCTTCATATTACCATTTATAACCCACAAGACCACTTTGATCAAACATTAAATCCACAGTATACATAATAGCTCAGTACACCTGAGGAAACATCAAACCAACTTTGTGGAGTTTACACACAAGGAAACATCAAACCAACATGTGGAGTTAAGTCCTCCACAACGTTTAAGCACATACACATACATATCTCCACATCATGATCATGTTATATAGTACCATACATGCAGAAGTATCATCATGTATTGCATCTATAGTGTCTCTCACGCTCATACCTAAATCATGTTGGTATATCTTGTATAACACACTTGTATACTGTACCTTCTTGTCATTGCATCATTATGTATATCATGCCATACCTACACAATCTCTGTCTCACCAATCATGCCATTGTTGATATCTCTTAGGGCGCACGCCTTTGTCACGTCATTGTACGCACATGCCAGAAGGTCTTATGTTTGCCCTTCTAGTCATGACTGCGGGGATACAGAAATCCATTAATAACATTACCCGCTGTATGAGATCTTCATCATACTGTACGTACTCATGTCCATACACCCAGGCGTATGAACATTTAATTATAGCTGTACGTGTACTCACTCATCTTTTGCTCACCCCGGATGCTCGCACGCAGGCTGAAGTCACTTATGTCAGCTCGCTCACGGGCGATCGCCTGGTTTGCTCGTGAGTTCTCACCTCGACCCTAGGCCTCTCATTCTCAACATGTCGATGATTTAGCTTCCCATATTACATTCCACTTCGTTTACTCACTTGCTTATCCACCCAGAGACTTTACTCATCGATTCAAGAGCTACCGCATCATAATTGAGATAACAATAAATCACACAAGCAAGAATTACACAACACCAAGTATAACACAACCCTAGTTCGATACTATTTCATAACCAGTTAATTATTGCATCATTTATATCCAAAATTCCATGATAGAGGTGAAAACTAGTCCGCTTAGATTGGTCTCTTTGCGTGACATTCTTGCGGCGGTCTTGGAGCGCATTGCGGCAATCTGCTCGAGCGATGCCGACGTTTCTCTAAGTTTTCCACAATTATTTCTTCGCCACCTCTTGACCATTATAAAAAGAACTATATTGATTCATCTCATAAAATCATCTTACCTTCTTCAAGCGATGACAATCAAATTGACGCAAACCACAAATAATCCTAGGATGCAATGTAACTAAGAGAACTTACTAGTCCGCCCCTTGGCTTTCTCACACAATTCATTACGATTCCACGCCAGCCCAGTTATAGCCCGCACCCCTCAATGCTTCAATTTATGCATTATATATTTGATGATTCAAGGCTAATCGGTCGGTGTTAAAATTTTGGAAAGAAAGAAAGGCTATATGTATCGACAAGCGATGTTCGGATCGATGCGCCTTAACCTACCCGCTCCCCTATACACCATTTCCACAAGGTCTCCTCAGTAAAACTTTAACCTATATAATTCCATAACATGGGGATATCATCAACTTCTTTCCTATTTCTTTTGCTCTCGAAACACTACGGTATAATTGTTGCTCCACAGTGCTTTCAGTTTCTCCCACCTTTCGTGATCACGGATCAAGTATATACAAATATATGTTTGCTAATCCAATTCTAACATGAAGGTGAGTAAGCCATAGCCTAGCTAGCACCAAGCTCTGTCGGGATATTCCGCATGCATTACATCAAGTTCGAGTTCTTACGGAGAATGGCCCAAATTTATAGAAGGTGAAGTCTAGCCTTCTTTAGCCTCCTTATTTTTCTCCTTGTTCCAAGTCTATTTTGTGTTCTGGGTGTTTTTATTCGGCCCTTATGAAAATAGGTATTCAAATCCAAGCGCGACGGGATTTAGAAATTCGATCCCGTTGTACGCTGCGGTGAGTACACTTTGTTGCGTTAGTTCAGATTATAGTGGGAAAATAGTCCATCGCGGTAGCCTTTCTCTTTGCCGGTGAGTACACTTCGGAGCAGCAGGTCAATTCTGACGGGGAAAATACTCCATCGCGGTGGCCATATGCAATGAGCCCGGCTTTGACTTAGCCCATTAGTGTGTTTCATCTCATACTCTTTTATTTTCGGGAGGCTAATTCCCAACTTGCAAATTTTAAATTCGCTCGTGCTTAAGTCGTCGGGGGTGTTATAGCGATTAAGTGGGTCATTACAAATACCTTCTCTATCAAGTTCATATCTTCTACGCTCTTATAACTAGTTGATGACTTCAAATTGTTTGTGATTTAAGATTTGATTTTGATAAATGAATAAAAGTTTATGTATTGGCCTTTAAGCGGAGTTAGGATCAGATGTTTTCACAAGGTTTCCAGCATTAATGGTATCACGCTTTAATTAGAATTTTGAAAATTTGGTTAGAATATGTGCTAAATGAAATACCCATGAGATGCTTCGTATAGTGTATGTCCATTCATTTCAAGTTAGTTAAACATGTTTGTGTATTAGATAAGAGTAATCTAAATTTGAAGATTTAATAAGTTTATAAGTTGGCTAATAGCTTGTATCATGACCCAAATGACAGTGATTCGCACCCATGCAAACCCAGGTGAGGCGAGCAATGGAATCCAAACAATTACCTAACATCAATCATCCGTAAGAAATAACACTTTATAATGAAACAAAATGAAATATATGAAAGCTTGTAAGAACCAACTAAAACCAAACAAACGATAATCCCCAGATCCAGAAAAGTCATTGCACCAAACATGCAAGTGTAAGCCAGAATGAGAAGTGCAGAAAATAAGGCGAAATATCGGGAGAGGCATCTGTGGAGGAGTGGGACTGCTCGCCATTGCGCTCGCTCACCTTTCAAGAGTAATCACTTGCTGCTTCTAGGTGGGGACGAGAGGAGCTTCTGGTTCGAATTACGCACTAAGAAAGAAGTGGAGGAGTAGTGTCGATGCAAATACGATGCGGCCAAACATCTCGGCCCGATCTTACATAATAACATATAAAACGATATACAACAACAATATTATAAAAGCAGGTCCGAACATCATACATAAATATAGTAACATTTCCAAGAACAGTAGCTACGAGATAATAGCAGAGGCTTGCTCAGCCCAATGGATTAGACCTTCGGCTGACCCGATCCCGATTGGCCAGATTGCGGTTGTCTCGCCATAGCGAGAACAAGTCCCCCTTTGCAGCAGTGCGCCACTGGGCGTGGCTCGACTTAAACTGCACCTTAATCATTTCACCAATTTCCAACAATTCACGTTACAGTACTCATTCAAACATAATCTGAAGCTTTTGACATCGGTTCACGACTACTCGTCATCACATTCGTTTCAAGAAATTTATCACGAAAGAAACAACTCCACATCAATAATTGTTTGAACATATCACACTTCCAAATATTTTCCACTTTTATCGTTCAGGTTATGTTTACGGGATCACAAAAAATCAACTCAACCATAGCACTTACTCGTTTCAAGTCTTTCACATATTAAAATACATCTTAAATAGATGAAGTGGTGACATGTCGGGCACATGCCTCCGCCCCATATAACTATAAACACTGTCATCAATATCGGTGTACACACATTGCTAGAGGGTCTTATTTCTTCCTTCCGGTCATGACATGCAAGGGACTCTAAAAATCCATGCTGGCCACAGTGCGTGCCTCACCCGTTGCCATGCTCGTCTGGATGCTCACTCGGACACGAGCCACGCAATAATAATATTCGCTCCCTGATTCTCCTTTAAACACGAGCCTCTCATCTAAGGATATTATTACTATCCTATCAGCCAGGAGCTCTGAGCGGATCTAGACACCGGAACCTAAAATCATAAATAGCTCCAAGTCGACCCATGGCATGAACATGATAACTAAAGCTCGAGATAAATGTGCGGAAAAACTAACATTCGAAATAGCGGGAAGTCTTAATATTTAAGAACATCTGAACAGCAGAATATCAAACTCTAAATCAGCAGAATACATGCTATGTCGATAAACCTCTATATGCGATGGCGATGGGACGAGGCCAACTAGCTCCTTGTGGAATTTGAAACTAAAGATACGATATGAAGTGATTAAAGGTCCTCTGGATGAGGACTCACTGCTGGTGGATATGCTAACTACGAGGCGGCTAGCGGTAGGAGGCGAGCCTAACGTTTAAGCTTTTGTTTCATGAAATATTCAACATAGAGTATCACGTCAGCTATGGAGATATCTTAGTATCACCAGTAAAGTAAAACCAACTGTATAAACAAAACGAGAAATAATCTATCATAAAATATTTCATCATAAGATTATGAGAGGGATTACATGATAGCTGAAAATATGATTAACTTATAATGAATAGAATGACCCAAAAATGGCCCGACCATCATAAATAAAAGCCGAACATTGGGCTAAACCTGATGAAAATATAATATCATAATTGATGAACATACACTTAGCCGAAATCATGAGGAACAATAAGTCTCATCATATAATCTACATTACCACGATAGAGCTTACGTGGTCGGCTATTAAGCTTCAGTGGTAGGCCATCCAAGTCACTGCAGGAGACTGGCGCTACCATTGATATCGATATCAAATTTGTGGCCCAATAGGGCAGGGAATAGCATACAAGAGAGGTCCCCAAGTAATAGACATGCCTACGTTGGAATGTAGTTTTGAGATCAGGGTTATCTGCGAACCCACTGTGCCTACTCGGTGCTAGAACCAAGCTACTCCCAAAACATCGTATGCTCTCCATTATTTTTCATGGCAGACCATCGTCTTTTGATGAAGGCACTCCTCTTTTATTCGCCATGTCCTGAAAAACTTAAACATAGGAGCCTTGTATCAAACCATACCACAAGCTTAGAAGTGGGAGTGTGTCTCCAAAATCATGTAGTAAACTAATATTATGAAATTGAAGTAAATTAAGAAACATACTTGATCATATGGGCTTGCCCCGACTTTAACATGCTTTGAAATAGACTTGATAGTCAAAAATCATAGATATATACATTGGTAATTCAAAATCATATTTTCAACATAGACATCTCATCATACTTGAAAACATAGATCATAATGCCTCTTCATTGAGCTTGCATAATTGGGCATCACATTCTTAAAACTTTGGAAATCATAATATATAATCGAAATCATTATAAAACATGCCCATGAATCTTAAAACAACATTAGAAACATGAATATAATTGACCCATGATAGACACATAGAGAATCTCATCAATTGGGTTGAAACCCCATGCTGTCATCAACCTTGAATTTTCATGAATTGAGAAGGGGGTGGTCATGAGTGGAGAGAGATTCCCATTTATATCCACTACATACATGGGTACTTGATTTCACAACCTTCATGAATATCCAAGTGAATTGGGGGAGAACCTAAGGAATCTCAAGCTTGATCTTCAGTAATTCTTTAATCTTGCATGCCATGGAATGAGAATGCTTAGGATAGGTTAAGCACTCTTAAAACCTCTGAGTGAGCTTAAAATGATGTAGTTTAGGACCGGGGGCTTAAAAATTACGAAACACCCTTACTAAACTACGGGAGGGGTGGGCAACTTTGCCCGGTCACCCACCGAGTGACACCACGACTCGTAAGTGACCTGTAATGACTCATTAGGTCAGACATGAAATCTCACTTGCCCCGAAATTAAATCCACCTTTCGGCTCAGGCCGACGACTCCACGAGTCGTGGAGTCGCATCACGACTACGTGGGTGCCTCCGAAGTGGTCACCCCTTGACCACGGGCAGCCTCAACTTCCCTTCACTTCATGAGTTACTTAACGACTCATGAAGTCTCCCCGTGAATCCTTAGCGAATCGTCATGCTTGAAACAAACATTTTCCTATTTTTCTCGCTTGAACCCTCAACTACGATCTTTAGGACTTTTTGGGTATTACAATATCTTCTCTTGGGAACATTCGTCCTCGAATGTGAATAAACATCTTTTGAAAGGCTAGGGAAAAGAGCGGCCATCTCAAATCTTGAACATTTGGTGAAAAGCGCGGAGTGGCCGATTACGGCGAACAACATGGTAGAACTAAATTCATGAATCATACATGCATGCGGCATAGAAAGCGGAACACATGGGCCCGAGCACAAAAGCGGAATAAAAGTGCTAAGGAGGAAAATTGATAGCTCGAGAAGGAAATGGCGGAAGGGGAAAAGATGCGAGGTATTTAAGCGGGCGATTATATGCCTCGGTTCCCGTGTAGCTCCTTGACATCTTTGATTTCTCCACAGACCCCTTCTTTGAAGCTACCTCTTTGTTTCTTATCTTACGGGCACAATCAAGTATTTCAATGAAACCTCTTCATAGCTAAGTCTATCCTTCGCCTACGCTCTCCACGGAACAACCAAATACGGGTCACTAATGCACGCTTCTTGAGAAGCGATATAGATGGAAAACTCGATGTATTGAAGCCAATTAGGGCAAATAACTCATAGGCCACCTTGCCAACACTTCGACGAATCTTGTATGGGCCAACCTAACGAGGACTAAGTTTCTCCTTCTTTTTGAATCACGCATCACCTTTCATGGGAGACACTTTCAAGAACGCGATCATCAGCTTCAAATCCAAGTCCTCTTCTCCTCCGTCACTTTAGGACTTTTAATGGCTTCTAGTGTTTTCAACCTTCCCACCTCTCAAGTTGGACCTTCCCTTGTACATGAGCAGGAATATGGTCCCCATCGATATAGCTTCATCGACTTCAAACCAACCAATAGGGTTACGCTCACCCATTAAAAAGCCTCAAACGGAGCCATGTGAATCTTTGGAATGGTAGCTATTGTTATATGCAAACTCAATTAGAGGTAAATGATCATCAGAATAACCACTTGAAGCCAATCACATATGCTCTCAACATATCCTCGGGAGTTTGAATGGTCCTCGGCCGGACCATACGTACGGGGGTGAAAGGTTGTGTTAAGCTTGACACAGTCCCTTTTGAAATGATCTCCAAAATTTTGGGAGTAAGGCGAGTAACTCACATCGATATGGTGGACAAGGGCACTCCGTACAGAAGTTTGAACTAACTCTCAAATGTACAATTTGGAATAATCCTCCATGAATCGGTAGTTTTGACCAGGTAAAAAATGAAATTTGCCTTGTCAGCATCTCTGACCACCCAAATAAAGTCATGTTTGTCGGCCAAGGTATGAAACCACTGTAATAAAGTCCATCTTGATTCCTACCACTTCAGTAGGAATACTAATTTCTTGAAGCACACCTCTGAGCCTTTAATATTCCGCTTTCATAGCGACAATTCGGAACATAGCCACCGAGCTTCTGTATGTCTTTCTTCATGCCACTCCACCAATAGACTTCTTTTAGGTCACGGTACATCTTGGTAGCACTTGGGTGTATAGAATATCGGGAACCATGAGCCTGCATGCAATATTCGATCTCTCGAATCATCAACACTCGAGACATACAACGACCTTAATATCGAAGTACACTATCTCGGCAGGAAAAGACCTCAACCTTCGATTACGAACCGTTCCTTTGAATTTACCAAAATAGGATCCTCGTCTTGCTAGCCTTGACTTCTATCACCAAAAAGAGGATTTTGAACCATTACGAACAATGACACCGCGTCTGTTGAATCAATAATGCGAACTCTAGTCGTGCAAGCGGGAACATCCTTCGCAACTCTTTCCTCTCCTCGTCTACATAAGACACACTACTCCATAGAAAATGCGAAGCGTGCATACCCGTATTAGCCTTTCTAGGATGATAAAGGACACTCTTATCATAATCTTTAAGCTCAACCACATGCTGTTGCAAGTTGGATCATTGCAGGTAAACACGTCTTTATGATTTCTTGTGGTCTGTATTAAACACATTCCACATGGACCATGCAAATAGTGTCTCCAAATCTTCCAAGGAAAATACTACGCCGCCAGCTCGAGGTCGTTAGTCGGATAGTTCTTCTCGAGACCTTATACTGCCTTGAAGCATAAGGCTGTATTTCTTACCATGCTGCATTAATACACAGCCAAGGCTAATCTATACAGGCGTGAAATATACCACAAATCCATTGGTACCCTCGGGTAGGGTCAACACTAGTCTTGAGGTGAAATTCGAGTCTTCAACTTTTAAAAGCTCTTCTCACGGGCCTTTGACCATTGAAACTTGATCTTCTTCTAGATCAACTTAGTCAACGATTCCTGATAGATGAAAACCCTATAAAAAACCTCATGTGCTTGACTAAACGAAACTCTGATATCGAGAGACTAAGCTGAATTACAGGCCTATTCTTCACCTGTTTTATCTTTTGAGAGTCCAAGCGCACACCCCATAGGTGCCCCAGGCACACCATGACCCAAAAATGCCTAGAGTTCGGCCAATACTCATTTGCTGTTGATTTATGGCTCATGGAGATCCTTAAGAGTACGTAGTACCACCCTCAACGAATGGCGACATGTTTGCTCCTTGCTACGAGAGTATATGAGAATCTCATCTATGAATATGATCACGAACGTGTTCGAAATATGGCTTGCACCCTGTTCATCAAATCCATAAAGATGCGAGGAGCATTCGTTAGTTCAAAAGACATAACCACAAACTCATAGTGGACATAGGAGTCTTGAAGAAAGTTTGTCTTTAGGATGTCACTCTCTCTAACCACCCGAGATGATGATGTCATGCCCACCTTTGGAGGTATGGTTGGCACACGTGCCACTATTAGTCAACTAACGATTGGGCCCGGGCCATGTTTGGCACTTAATTCAAAGAAACGAATAGGATATATCTCGTTTGTAAGTACAACCCACGACCAACAAGAATGGCTGTAAAGAAGACAGCGGCCACGGCTTAACAATATATGGATCTATGCGGGTCGACAAGGCTACCATGTTTGTCAGTTATAAGCGAAGAAGTAATCGGGCACTAAACTTCTGTTTATGGTCGACAAGGCGCCAACTAACTGACTAAACAGGCCCACCACACGGCCAACACGGGAAATATAGCATACACGAGGCCCCACACGACCAACAACAACTAGCCATAGGAAATGTACAATGATATTTGACCTCCCAGAGTGATATAATGGTCGAGATAGGGCTCACCTATCCAAGCGTAAATCAAAAGTACAAACCTCTACTAACTTTCAGCTCCGGAGGAAGGATGCGAATAAAATGCGACTTAATTTGGAAGTGGGTATCTTGAGCCAGGTCTATCCGCACCTATAGGAAGCGATGTAGCTCATCGGGTGGGTGTCGGTACAACGTATGCAGGAATATGTAAGAGCGAGAAAGATAATAATTAATTATTTGGTAAAAATTGTAGTAATTAAAGGAAGAGAGAGTAAGGATTTAACACAGATTTATTTATGAAAGTGAAGTAAATCATGAAACATACCTAATCATATGGGCTTGTCAAACTTATAACATGCTTTGAAATAGAGTTGATAGTAAAAAATCATAGATATATACATGGGTAATTCGAAATCATACTTTCACCTTAGACATCTAAATCATGCTTGAAAACATAAATCATAATCTCATCTCTTATTGAACTTGCAAAATTGGGCATCATGTTCTTAAAACTTTGAAGTAATAATTTGTAATCAAAATCATTATAAAAAATGCCCATAAATCTTAAAACAACATTAGAAACATGAATATAATTGATCGCTAAGCACGGAAGGTACAAACAATACAAAAAGAACCTCACACAGGCCCCCATAATACACAGCAAGTACAAACAAGGTCCATTCTTACTACCCAGTACTATGGATGGTGTGTCTTGTGGCTCGGGATGGCCTCGCGGCCTCAATTTGGTGAAACTCATTCACGACCCTAGCGGCCTCAGCTCCCGATGGAACTCAATATGACCCTCGCGGCCTCGAGAAGGGAACTCTGCCCATGGCCTCGCGGCACCACGATAAATGGAACTCAAAATGCCCCTCAAGTCTCAGTAAATGGAACTACGTATGGCCACCTTGGCCTTGATAAATAAAACTCAATATGGCCCTCGAGGCCCTCACGGTAAATGAAACTCACCAGCAGTATGGCCCTCGCGGCTCCAATGAATGGAAATCAATGTAGCCTGCGAGCCTTGATAATGGAACTCAATGCGGCCCTCGCGGCCCCGGTAGATGGAACTGTATAGGATACATCGTTACCTAACATCAAAGTAAAACCATTCTAGCTGATTAATTCTAACAAGAGTTACTATTTTGTCACCATAGGCTCAGTTCAGTTTATAATAGGCGACACCAATAGGTTTACTCCGAAGTACTATAGACACACGGGTCGTACTAACTACGACGAACGTAACTAGAAGGGATAGCTTTACACACCTTAAGTGCGGAGCTTTTTGTCCTAATCGCGAGTTTCAATACGTATTCAACAACCCTTTCAAGCGCCAATCATATTCTTTTTGGGAGAATGGGAGCTAGTTTCATTACTAAATTCGATAAAAATGATAAATTTTAATTTTAATATTAATTTTAATATTAAATAATATAAAATACGCTGAAAATACATAAATTTCTCAACAACTAAATGAACTATTCAAACAAGTCGTGTTACTTGTTGGAAAATTCCAATAATTTTTTCTCGGCGGGGTTATGATTTGCCGGACGAATTTCAGAAACTAACTACGTAGTAATGCTCCTGGGAAACGCATTTGATGCACAGGTTAATTTTGGATTTGGGCAGCGTTTGGCAGCATAATCGGAAAGAAATAACTTAAAAATGGCGTGGGTTTCACTTTTGGACGAAGGTATATCATATATAATGATTCAACAAGTGAATAGGATTTATATATATACTTGGGCGGTGGACACGGGGTCGGAGTGACGGTTCTGTCGCACCGATTCTGAGCATTCACGGCGCCCAACATGGAGGGAGGGGGTCACTGGCACGCGCGCGATTCACGGCCTACTCGGCCCCTTCTCCCTCGCTTCTCAATTAGGTGCTCGTTCGATCTTTTTACGGGCCATTTCTTGCATACGTCGCATTTTAAAATATTGACTAACGTATGAATAGGCCTACTAAATGTTAGGAACTACGGGGTGTACTAGATGATATCCGGTCTGAGATTACCTTTGAAAAATACTTGGCTCCCTGAAGTTGGTCAAACGAGTCATATTATGGGGAAGAGGATACCTATTCTTGATTGACTTTGTTTTAGCTGGCGATATTCAATGCACATCCAAAGGAAACCATTCTTTCGGACAAAGAGAATTGGTGCACCCCATGGGGATTTTCTCGAGTGATGAAACCCTTGTTTAAGAGATCTTTCTCTTGCTCCTTCAACTCCTTTAGCTTAGTTGGAGCTAGTGCAATGCGAGATGAATAGATATAGGTATCTGAAGAAGGTCAATACCAAGGTGATCTCCACATTTCGAGAGGGATTCTTGGTAGATTATATGGAAACACCTCACGGATATACGCACACTATAGGAGCTGTGGATGGCGGGGGTCTCGGACGTAGCGTCCTTAATCCAAACTAGATGGTACAACGACCTTTAGAGATCATCTTTACGGCCTTAAGGTAGAAAATGAAACGACACTGAAACACCCAGGCGAACTACTTCCAGCTTTAGGGTGGCTCACTCGAAAAGCAAAACTCTACCGCACGGATTCTATAATGTTTTGTGAGGTATAAAATGCATGTAGCTAATCATGCCAAATATAACATCAAATCATCATGTCCAACTACACTAAATCAGCAAAGGTGACTTTCTAAAGGGTGTGATAGGAAGCGATTACGTATACCTATGAAATTTATAAATGAATCAACGAGTGGGTAGAGACTAAGAAGGGCTTCGATAGAATTTCGAGACCGACTCGAAACTACTAGCAACATAGGGCATCCGAAAGATAAAGTAGCCTGGATGCAACTATACATCATGGTGGACTACTCGTAACATACCGGTGACAATGCGGAGAGACCTCTTCTCCGGCGAGATGCGAGGAGCATAAAACACATTCGGCAATTTGACCACCACATGCACTGTTGGATGCACCTTGTTGAGCTTAGCGTCTTCCCAGTGGAGGCCCTGGCCGGGTGGTGATTTGTGTCTCGGCCTCTACCATGGCCACATGCAGCTCTTTGGGCGGAGTCTTTGAGAATGTTTAGGGCTTTCACACAAAACAAGCAACATGCACACTATGCACTAACCGGTGTGCCTCCTACTTGCACAGTCACAACTTGGAATCTTTGGGCTCTATGGCTGTTCCACGACCTCGAGGCTGATGCTCGCTCACTCCACGATCGCGCCTGAATCTGGATGGCACACTGGCTGCCACGACGGTCTTCGAAGTGCGATGATCTCTGGTAGGCGTTGATGATGCCTACCACCAGGCCTTTATTAGGAGAATCCGAAACTATCGGTCTGGCCCTCTTGGCCTCCCTCTCTCTCTCCGCTCCACTGAACCACCTCATCTGCTTGGGCATACGGGAATAATTGTGAGAAGTCAATATCCTTATAAAGCATAGTGATCCTGCAATCCTTGACCAAATGATGCAATCCCATCAAGAAATCTTCTCACGAGCCTACGATTAGCCACCATCTCTGGTGCATGTTTGGACAAGAGGGTGAACTCTAAATCATACTCTTGAACATCATGTTGTTCCATCTCGGTTCACAAACTACATTTGTAGGGGTGGGCGTTCGGTCGGTTTGGTTCGTTTGAGAAATTTGATTGAAGTTTTCGATTTTCGGTTTGTAAAATTAATAACCAAATCGAACTAAAATTATTTTGATTCGGTTCGATTTTTACAATTTCAATTCGGTTAATTTATTTTGATTTTCGGTTTACAACGGCAACACATATACATGGAGGTGGGTGACCCATTGCCAATTGGCAGTGGGCGTGGCCCTTTGCCAAAGTGTAATTTGTCCTTCACTTCAAAATTCCTTGTACAATATGTCAATATCTCGGTAGAAAACTAAATGGCATGACCTGATTGCACCTTGGCCCTTACGGTGATCCCACGTGGCTACACATCACAATTCACACAACACTTGGTATTACACTAACACGATCCACACATATGCCACAAGCCCACGCTATTTAGGGAAAAAATACTATTAGGATATGAACAATAACATACATGCCCACCTGATAGGTTACACACTAACACGTACGAACTGAGGCTATAATCCATTCTAAACGATTCCATTCAAATATATAAAATATCCAATTCAGAAATACAGTCACTTATAATTCATAAATTCATCCATAATGTCGAAAAGAGCTTTTAGATGCTTAATAATTAAAACCAAGCTGCATAGTTTAAACTTCAAAATAAGACAACATCATAGTAAATCAAAATCACCAAGCTACTTGACATGACCTTCTTTTTGTTTTCAAGGCCCTTGTTAACATGTTTTTATAGATGATAAGTCCCGAGTTGACTTTGGATGATAACGGTAACTGACCACAATGAATACATTTGACTATACGCACTCCTCTATTTCCTCCACCATTTCAAAGTGATCCCAAGCAGGCGACATGATCAAACCTTAACAATAAAACAAAGTTATAAGTCAAGTACAAGTTATAATAAAATAAATCTAGGATATAAAATTGCTAAAAAGTTATTATATATAGAAGTTTTCTACTTACCACGTGTCACTAGTTGGTAGTTGCAAGTAAATATTAACAATACTAGATGTATTTCCACTACTAATATATCTAAAAAAAATATGAAAGAACTTGTTATGCAACATAAAAAATTAGTTTGAATGTGAACAAAAAATACAAAATTCTTACCAAGTTCAAGTTGCTCGAAACTCTAAATCTTCTCGACTTTAATAGGAATAGGTTCACTTCTAAGCCAATCTTGAAGAGCGGATAAGAGATTGAACTAGCTTAGGAGTCAATGAACTTCTAAAGGGATCAAGAACACGACCTCTTGTGCTGAATGCACATTTTGATGTAACACTTGAAATGCAAGATAGCTAACACGTCACGAAACCGATCTGCAAGAATGGGAAATCTCGGCTCATTAACTTTCCACCACATTAATATATCAAAATCATCGCCTTTGGCTCAACATCTTCACGAATATTTATCCAACTTTGATTTACTATTTGTACCTCCACAAACTTTCCTTATGCCTCTCAAAAAGTGTTTTTTTGTTCTCATTGTTCCTATTTTTGAAAGTTTCCATAATACTCAGCTAGATGTATTGATAGTGCGTAGATGATGTAGGTGAAGATGTTGCAATCAAGAGCCTTTTGATCCTTTCTTAACATAATAATCAAACAAAAGATCTCATATATGCATTCACTTCACCAATTAGGTTCCTTCCCAGGGACCTTCCCTAAACATATCGAAACTATTGCAAGAGCACGAGTCAAGTTACGGGGATCTAATGCGATGCAATAAAGATCATTTTTTCATTTTCTGGTTCACCCCCAATACTTCTTGAACTTTTCTCATTTTTTGAGACATTGATTTCAAGCTAGCATCCTCATTTTTTTAACGTCAACTCTTTCAAAATAAGATCAAGTTCAACAATTTCCACAAAGTGCACATTGGAAGTGACATAATTTGAACTAGAGACCTTCAAAGTAAGTTGATAAAAGTTTCAGAAACTTTACCATTTTTCTCACATTATCCCAATCAACACTTGTGAGGACACCTGCATGAGTTCCATCTTCACAAAGACAAGTACGAAGATAATCCAAGAATTAATTATCATAAAAACTATATCTTTCAAATGCAAGCTCAAAATGTTGTGCTGTTTCTGGCTCAAGTATGTAGAGTTCCATCGAGTAGAAACATCTAAGCATAAATATTTCTTGCAAGTTATCAAAAAAGCTGAGACTACAACATTCTTTAAGCTTTTTAATTCTTACAGGAGATTGTCTAATGTATCTCACAACTTGCCTCACTCGCTTTATGGAATCACGATTTCCTTCAACTAAATGCGATAAGATTAAGGATATGTGCCATACACCTCGCATGAAGGTGTTTACCCTCCATTATAGTAGTTCCCCAATTACTCAATTGTTTTTTGTAATTTCTTCAACATCATTGGAACTAGCATTACCGGCGGTAATAGTAAACACGTTATCCAAACCCCATTCAAACGAGCAATTAGTAATGCTGTGTAAACCATTATCCCACTACCCTTATGACTATAAATAGGACAAAAGTTTATTATTCTTTTATGCAAAGTCTAGCTTCTATCAATAAAGTGAGAGGTTAGACACATGTAGTTGATTCTCTCAATATATATGTCCAGTATACGTCGTAAGACAAACTTTTTGGACCGTGCTTCTTTGGAACCCTTATCAAAACTTGTCTTTGTTCATGATAGAGTTCATAACAATCCATTGTCAAGGTTCTACGAGAAGGAATTTGAAATTGTGGCACTATGACTCTCATAAAATTCTTAAAACCTTCCTTCTCAACAAAACTAAGCGACAACTCATCAATCCATTCGGGCTAAAGTTCTCCTACTTAATGTTTGATCAAATTTTCAAGTACTAATCACCCACTTCTTTTGCTTAAGATTTGAAGATGGTTGAAAACTTGTTAGTGTTTGACTACCATCTACGGGACGGGAAAGTTTAGGACACTTCTTCAAATGGCTATTCATTGACGAAGTACCATTACCTTTTGTAGAGGCTGCATAGCGTTTTCCACAATACCTACGTTTTGCTTTAGAAGCTCCACTCTCATCAATGAACTTCTCAAAATGCTTCCAACAATCAGCCCTAGGTTCCATGACTTTTCTTTTCTTTGAAGCTTCAAGTTTAACTTCACTTGGAGATAAAGTGTTAGGTATGCTTTGATTGCTTTTATTTGAAGCTCCACCTTCCTCACTCTACTTTCATTTTACACCCATCTATGATATTATGAAAATTTAAAGGGTAATTAACATAAGGTTGGTAAACGGAGAGATATTTACACATGAGAATGATATGTAAGGAGTTAATGGCTAAATGCTATATATATAGAGAACCAAAACATGATTTAAAAAAAAAACCTGTATCAAATATAGCGAATCAAATGAATTCAAGAACCCGAACCGAAACGATGATAAAAACACCTAACATCATATAGAAAATCGGAATCAATTCAGAATCAAGATTTCAAGGCAAATGGCCATGACGGTCTGGTGAGTGACCAGTTCCTTTGCCTCACCAGTGTAAATCGGCCTCACAGCATTACCCGATAACTCAAAAATGAAAGCAAGAATGAAGTCAATAATAATCAAATAATTCAAATTGATCGAACTCGGTGATAAAATACTCTCAACTCTCAAGTGACAGCGGCAGTCAGAGTCTCGACTCTCGACATATAAAACTAGTAAAAAACAACTAATATAAAAGGAATTGTCGAAACTCAAATATCAAACTACGAGTTCTTCGAGTCAAAGGAATGGATATTCATATACTTACTTGAGATTTGAGAGAAAAAGAGAAATAGAGAATCAGAGAGGAAGACAAACTATAGTGCGGTTCTTAACCCCGGTCCTCGAGATCGTCAAATCGGTAAGTAGCCACCCGTCGTCGTCGGTCTTAGAATCTCACCCTTCTTCGCGTGCATGACAACGTGAGTTTTTCTCTTTTAGCCTTTAAGAAATTAGGGCATTGAAAACAAAAAATCTTGAATTTGAAGTGAGATTATCGATTAGGACATTAGGCCATTAGGTATTAGGTTGCGGTATTTGACCACATGTATGTATTGGACTATTGGACATTTGAACTTTAGTTATGATTATTCATTAGTGATTATTGGGCTTGGGAAATAGTGGGCTGATGTGTTTTAACTTTAAAATTAGTGAATTGGGCACAGGGTCGGCGGGTGAGGGGTATTGGGTTATATTAGTGGGTAGTATATTCGGCTACTTCGGTTAATTGAATTCTGATATTCTCAAATCGAAAACTGAATTGAATAATTGAAATTTTACAATTTAAAAATGAAATCGTCGAACAAATCGAAAAACCGAAAAACCCAAAACCAAAATTTAAAAAAATCGAGTTCGGTTGATTTTTTCGGTTTGAACTCCACACAAAATATGCCTAGGCTACTCTTTTGTTGCCTTGATCTCCCTCATTATCTTGGGAAAGATAGGTCCAAGAACGCGATGAAACTAATCCCAAGCCCAATGGAACTGCCCAGGCTCCTGGCTATTCCTCCCTTTGCTGAGGGCCGGATATAGTGATCCACTTTCCAGCGATAAGAACGATGCGCTATCACTCCTCCCCGTCACCCACATAATTTGGGTGATCTTCTCTCTCACCAATAAACTCATGTGGATCACGTCCACTCTCGATCCTAAGGAACTTATGGGGATTCATCCACGAGGAAGTCACACGACTCTTGCGGTTGTCGCGTTCCCATTAAGGGAACATGAGCAACTGTTTGTTGGTTGACTGGGCGGTGAAGCATTACTTGACAACTAGATAGTACACGAACTCGGCATGGGTAACCAACTCGGGCACATGATCCTTGGGGAGTGGAGGGTGGGGCCTGCTGGTGCCATCGAGTATTACTATTCTCATGGCCATTTCCATTTGATTCCTTCTTTCATTAACTCACGAGGAGGCATGATTATGCAAAGGTGTATAGCATGAGTTAGGAGGATAGAGACATTTCATCACATGACATAGATTATGAAAGATAGAAAATTTCTTAAAACGCTTTGTAGCCTCTTTATCATAAGTGTGGCGTGCTTCACACCCATGAAAATACTACATTTAACGCGGCTTTCAAACACCTAGGACAACTTCCAAGGCAGAATTCTACGATACCAAGTTTGTCGTGTTCTGAATATAGGCCAGATCTTGACATAACCTAGAACCATAAATGGCTCTAAATTCGACCCGATGGAATGAACATAATAACTAAAAAAGCTCGAGTAAATAATGCGGAAAAACTAACATATGAATAGCGGAAGTCTGAATAATTAAGAACATTTGAACAACGAAATATCAAACTCTAAATCAAGTTGAATACATAATATGTCGATAAGCTACATGCGTGAGTTGATGAGACAAGACCCCAACTAGCTCACTAATGGACTGAAATTGAAAGATGCGATAACAAACTGATTGAAAGGTCCTCGAATGATGAACTTGCCAACATTTGGATATGCTAACTCTAAGAACTAGCTAGCGGCGAGGCCCGGCTGAATAATAAGAGCACGTATCATGAGAAAACAATACATCATAGGCATCAAATTCGATACTTGGAATGTGGCGGTATGCAGACAAGTAAAACCTTTGTATAAGTAAAGCTGAAATTATCCATATCATAAAACATTTCATCATAAGATTGAGAGTAGGGCTTGCATACTTTATTAACTAAAAACATGATTAAACATATAGAGATCTAAATAGCGAATCGAATTACCTAAAGTTTAAACTGGCCATCATAAGTAAAACTAACGTTAGGTCAAACCAGCCCAAAAAATATGTCTCGCAGTTGATGAACATGCATCAGCCCGAAATCATGAGGCAAATGGGAGACTCGTCATATAGCAGAAGCATTACCTGATGAAGCTTATGTGGTCTCGGCTATTACACTCAAGTGGGCATAGCCATCAAAGCTTTGCTAAGGCTAAGGACGTTACCATGATATCGATATCATTTTGAAGGCCACTTGGGCGGGGAATGCTCACAAGGGAGGTCCTAAGAATATAACATACCTATATTTCCACGTAGTTCGGGTCGGGGTCATCGAACCCTGCCT
Organism: Datura stramonium; assembly: GCA_018107945.1. NCBI lineage: Eukaryota > Viridiplantae > Streptophyta > Magnoliopsida > Solanales > Solanaceae > Datura > Datura stramonium. The sequence goes on along the minus strand of JACEIK010002174.1, from coordinate 156,364 downwards.
ACTCGGTCTTGAACACTACTCCCAAAACATGCATATGCTCTCCATTATTTTTCAACGAAAATTTGAACCATTGTCTTTTCAGTAAGAAGATACTCGCTAACATTACATACATAATCTAAAGACTTAAACACCAAGGAGCCTTAGCTCCAAACCTTATTACCCTGAATTTGAAAAGTGGGAGTGTATACTCCAAAATCATGTGGTAAGCTAAGTATCATGAAATTGAAGTAAATCATGGAAACATACACGATCATATGGGCTTGCTCGAACTTATACATGCTTTGAAATAGACTTGATAGTCGAAAATCATAGATATATACATGGGTAATTCGAAATCCATACTTTCATACAAGACATCTCATCATGCTTGAAAACATAGATCATATCTCAACTCTTCATGAACTTGCATAATTGGGCATCATGTTCTTAAAACTTTGAAATCATAATTTGTAATCAACCCCGCTCTATCAACTTATGGGCACGAATATAGGAAATGAGTTTCTTAGGAGCGGGACTACGAGTTCCTTTCACATCAACTGGACTAACACAGGCGTAGATATAGTGGCAGGTCACAGCATGGAAATCGAATGGAATGGTAAAGGAGATAACTAGATCATTCCCGAGGAATCACATCAAAATACAAATATGTCCAAGATCACTAAGTCTACCGGGATGTTTAAACCCAATGAAATTAGCAATTACCAATCCCAAACAACCACCATCCACCACATGAGAATCCACTAACAGTAGACACATGAATAGGAGTATCGGCACATCATAAACATGATCCAATCTCAATGAAAAATAAGAAGACACGTAGAAATGTAAGAACTGGATCATACAAAGCAATAGCCTTTTGAGATGCGAAGATCATACATGTAATAATCACGTCGAGAAGCCTCTGCCTCGGAGCTTACTAGGAAAAGCATAAAAAGCGAGCACAGCTACCTTGTGAATTACCTGGTTGGGATATGCCACCCCTCTACCTTAGGTGCCACCCCTACCCACACAGGCACCTCTACACTCGTGAGCACTTACCTCGATGGGTGATGACTACCTTGTCCTAGATGGACAATATTCTTTGAATACCTTTGCCCTCTCTTAGATAGAGGCCGGAGCTAGAGGAGGCTGGGTGTGGAGATAATATGTTAGCCACTGGACAAACACAGGACACCATCTACAAATGTGACCATACTCCCGCACTTGTGGCATACCTTCTACGACCAACGGCCTCTGAGTGCAGAGCAAATAGAAATAGGACCCAGAGGCCTCGAAATTACGCGAACAGTGAGTACCTATGCTTTCCCGGAGTCAAGGAGTGTGTGCAGCGAGACCTCCGTGAAACCTACATCTTAGAATGAATTTGAAGCCTAAGAAACCACCGTAGTCTGAATTCCTATGATAGGGCCTTTGTGGGAACCCACCCTCTTAGCCTTCTTCTCGGCATTCTTTGCATACCCTTCCTATTTCATCCCCTCTATATTCTTTATGTATTCCTACCTCCCCCAAAGGTTTTACCTAAGGAGACCATCTACAGAAGAGATGATAGTTGGAGACCCACATTTAGGCCTTTAACAAGCGCTTGATCCTCTCTTCCTACATGGGTAGTAAGGGTAGAGCATGCGGATAGTGAATGAGACGGGCCTCGTAGGTTGCAACAAAGAGCTTCCACTACTCGATGGTGGTGAACTCATCCCGCCTCCTCTCTCAAGGTACGGGGTAGATATTTCTCCAGAAACATGGAATAGAAGCTGGAGTCTGAGTCAACGATATGGAACACCAGCGTGCTGCTTGACTCACGAAAGCCCTACACGGAAACTTTGCATCACCCGTCAGTTGGAAGGTGACAAACTCCACACCATATCTTTCCCCCACCCCCATATTATGGAGCCTCTCATAATAATCTATAATGAAATCATAGGTGTCCTCACCTTTGGTACCATAAAAAGTGGGAGGCTTCATCTTGAGAACCTCCAGACAAGTCATGCTCCTCTCCGGTCCACCAGAGCCCGAAACCAGGCGCCAGGAACATGGCGCCTCGACATGTCATGAATGAGAGGACCTTTCTACGGTAGCATCTTGTATCTCTGCTTCTTTGCCCTACAAGGGTTGCGGCGCACCTACTTACCCATGAGGCCACTCAAGAGATTAAGGACCTAAGCCTGAACCTCGGAGGATGCTTTGGAGTGGCAGGGAACCTCTCCGTTGGGAACTTCCACTTCCATGACCACCCTTTCACGCCTTCTGAGAATCAAAATGATGACCTCTCTCCCATACTAGAGTAGGAGCACAAGCCCTCCTCTGTTTCTTGTGACCTTCCACTTTGCATCCTCGACCCCTTCCTCTTTGCGGGCTCTTCTTCTGCTGGCTTGGATGCTTAACTTCTCTATTCGCATTCACCGTGTTCTCACCATACGTGAGAGAAAGAAATAAGGACATTAGATACCAATTTGGATCACTAGATACCAATTGAAATCAAGTAACTGCATGAAATGAAAGAGGAAGGAGTTGTCTAAAGTCCTGCATCCTCTCAAAAAGTCGAAGATTCTGAGGCGTCTTCATGCCGTCTGCCGAGATTCTACTAGACCCGTCTTAGTAATTCCTAAGAGAAAGTTATTGCAACAAAGCGTCTAAGTGTAAGCCCAGAATGAGAAAGTCTAAGAAAATAAAAAATTTGAAATGTTAGAAGGAGAGACATCTTCATCGGAGGAGTGCGACTTCCCGCCATTGTGCTAGCTCACCTTTCAAGAGTAACAATGTTGCTGCTTATAGGTGGGGACGAGAGGAGTTACGGTTTGAATTCTACACTAAGAAAAGAAGTGCGGGGAATAGCATCGGTATGAAACACAATATTGGTAGGCATGATCGGCGAATCTTATATAATAACATATAAGCAATGAAATAATAATATAAAAACTAGTCTAAACATCATACATAATTATAGTAACAATTCCAAGAGCAATGGCTTTGCAATTGACGAATTGACCTACTCATATTTCGCGGCGAAATAAGTTATAGCAGCCCATTGATGCCCTTTTTGGAATTAGCCTAAACTTATTTTGCTCTTAAATCATTTCACCGGTTTTAGCAATTCCTGATTCTAATACTCATTTATATATAACATAAGCTTTTGACATAGAAGTTTGTAATACCCCAAAAGTTCCTAGGAAAAAGATGGGAGAATTAGAAATGAGTTACGAGAAAAATCTAAATTTTGCACCAAGGCAGCGTGAGTGCGAGTCATGATAGGAAGTGATGGGTCATGATCTCGATCATGGTGGAATTCTAAAGTTGGTATCCAGACCACGAGTCATATCACGAGTCGTGAGGTGTAGGTATGACTCGTGGTTAGGAGTCGTGATGAGTTTTACGGTAGTCTTTGGGGTGTGATGTCATGGATCATGGTATGACTCATAGTAAGTAACCACGAGTTGTGATGGAAGTCATTGTAAAGAATGGATGGTGAAGGGATGATGTCACGGCCGACGGTATGACTCGTGGTAGGATTCTCACAGTCGTGATTTGCGATCATGGTAAGATTTAGAGATGCTTGGAGGCTGGTGACCACGAGAGGTAACCACGAGTCGTTACTTTGTGGTATGACTCGTGGTGAGCCCAGTGACGTGATCCCATTTTTCAAATTTTTTATTAAGGGTATTTTCATAATTCCTATGCTCTGTCACGGCCAAACGTACGCCTAAATCGTAGACACGAGACAAGGAGCCCCAAGACCCAGTGACCATCGCATGAGCATACATCTAATTCAATCACATGAGCGGAAGACTTAGCATAAGAATGTAATCATAACGTAACATAAGGGGGAAGCTTGATCTGAAATACTTATACAATACGATAGAATACAACTTTTTAGTAAGATAAGCCTCACAAGATGAAGGGTGGATTGATAGGACAACTCCGCAAACTAATCCAACATCAGGCGAAGAAATAACATAGAGTGTGAACATGTGTAGCCCCACTCGGGAGGACTCATTAGAATCTGTGATGAAACAGAAGTGCGAATCTATCTACGGGTGAGGATGAGCACGAGAGGCTAGGACTTGTATCGTGAGGCAGATACAACATAGAAAGTATGTGAATTGATTACGTGGAATGTGCGAGTATTCAAGGTAAGTAAACGGACATTTAAAACATGCTTGTGGAACTATTAGGAATGGTCACATAAAAGTAGGACAACATACTTGTATCATAAATCATTATAAAATATTATACGACTTGAGTTTTCAAAACATTCGTAACATAAACATAGTCATAATCATAAGAAGAACTTAAGCAACATAACTTAGTCTTGACATACATAATCATAACGTGCTAAATCATGGTACAGTGGGAGATTCTCTTAATCGACATACCCCCATATGAGCACATACGGAGCCAGGCTTGTAACCACAGTCGGAAGGGTGTTCCCCATACCCTTGCCAAGGGTAGGATCCATGAAGGGCGTGATCTGATAAGGGGCATATTTATATGCCAAATCGATACTCAAATGTATAGCTTTTGCCTTGTTGTCTAATAATGTGTGTACATTCTCATGTAAATTATGCGGAAGTGTGATTTTATACTAGCTTGACATGATTAGCGTTGTTTTGTAGGAAAAACATGCTTTTGATGGAGAAAAATGACATTTGGGAAGAAATCGAAGATGCACTCGGGAGCGAGTAGGGAAGCGGTTGGATGAGCAAGGGAAACAAGAATTTCCGCGATGGAAGCCGTGACTCTGTACCATGTGGATGCAATCTACCACAAGAATTAAAATTGCAGAAATTCCGGTGAGGTCCGTGATCGAAGTAGTGCCACGTTGGGATTAATTTCTCAGAGACTTTGCAATTTCGAGAGAATTAGTGGTGCAAGTGGCACGTTGGCTATGCTCACCGCGTGCATGCCGCGTGCCACGTTGGAAGCAATTACAGGCGAACAATTTCGAGAGCTTAGCGTTACCTTAGTGTCACGGAGCGGTGCTCCGCGATGCACTTTCAAGTGACACGATTGCTTCGGAAATTTATCCTAATTATAAATAGAACACCTAAGGTTTATTTTTAATTATTCGACTTGGTGGAGCAAGAACGTGGGTTACGGGCGGTTTGAGGACAAAAATTCTTAGGGTTTCTCTATCCCTTTCTTCTTCCTTTCGTTGTTGCATAATTTCCATTCATTTAACGATGTTCAATCCACAAATGAGTGGCTAATTCTCTTTCTTGTTGAGGTTATGAACTATTGTGTTGAAATGTAATTATTGAATTGCTGGTTTATTTATCTTTTCTTCCATGGTTGTTATTTAATTCTTGTTCTTCTTTACGTTAATATCGGCCAATGTTAATATGAAATCAAAAGTCGATTTCACCCAGAGACAAGCTGGAAAGTTGTGAATTAATAGGATATGATCTGTTCTTTGTTTGGGAAAATTGGGAATTGTTTACCTTCGGGATAGAAATATACCTGAAAGTAGTATTAGTCATGTGTGGAATCGGTTTTGTATAGCTAGAGCTTGAATTTCTTCTTATCATGAAAATGTAGGTGGAAGGTTCATGATTCTTAAGTTGGGTTAAATACGAGGTTTTAATCCATAGGCATAAGTTAGACCTTAGCGGGAGGAAAAGATAAACCATGTACATCAATAGTTCGTTTCTTTGCATGTTCTTTGTAGCCTCGACATGCTCTCATTCATAGTTCGAGACTCACGTATAGATATCTTAGTTTAGTATAAAAATATATTTTCCAAAAACACTCAACACTTTTCTTTACCTTGTTGTCTTCATTGTTGTAGTTGTAGTAAATTAACACTTTAAAGGTTTCACCAGTATTCTTCTGTGGGTTCGACATTAGGTTCTTAAAAGAGCCACTATGTGCACTTGTATCACGACCGTACTGCAAAAGACTCATCAAGTTTTGAGCGCCCAAGATTCTTAGGGAATAGGCAATTGGTGAAATTTTAATTTTATTTTACGTGTTAGTTTTGCTATTTCAATATTTTAGTGTTGACAACTTGCTCTTGCTTTGTATTTTGCGGATAACGGATTACACATTGAACACTTTGGCAAGAGACAAAGAATTGGTGGATCCATCCTTAGGCTAGGAAGCGGAGTTTCATCGCCAACGGAGAAGCTCAGAGAAAGTTGCGATTTGCTCGAGACAAACTATTATGGAGCAACCACGAAGTCCGACAATCGTGCGGGCGATGCGGGTGCCCAGGGTGAGCCCGGGCGGTTGCGATGTGGCAATCCACATCACTAGTAATGTTACATCTAGCATTCGCAACTGAGCCGGGGAGGGAGGTTCGACTTAAACGAGAATATGAATTGCAGTGCACACAGCGGGCATTTTCTGGGTCTCCCTCACGAGGATCCGCAGCAACGTCTTGAATTTTAAAGGAGATAAGTAGCGGCACCCATCCCATTTGGAGTGTGAAGCCCAGTTACGTCAGAACACACTTTTCCCATGTTCACTTTTGGGAGATGCCAGAGGTGGTGAAAATTGAGCCATCAAACTACATCACCACATGGGATGATCTTGCTAAGAAGTTCTTGGTCAGGTTCTTTCCACTCAGGTAAAAGCAGCCCGAGGCTTATAATTCAAATTCTAAGTTTTAAACAAGGGAAGGAGAGAATGCAGTATCCAAGCTTGGGAGAGATTCAAATCATTGTTGAGGGGCCACATCCTCATCACCATGGTCAAATGATGTGCTGGTGCACACTTTTATAGAGGTTTGGAACCCCCGCACAAAAGATTTTCTTCGGATTCGGCGAGTGGGGACAAGAACTTAGAAAGACTTATGAGGGTGTATACTTTGCTTAATCGTACATTGTGGGGAAATCCAGTGGAATGCGGACTCTTCAAGGAGGAGCAAGGAAAGCGTTGGAAGTGGATGGGTTCTGACTATCGCTGCACGGATAGGCCCATATGGCGAAATCAATTGAACACCCACACTTGACCAACATGAACTTGACCCGATCTCAGAAGCCCAGTGAATGCGGTGCGAGCCCAGTTTGGTGTGAAGTGTGCGGAAGCAATGAACTTTTCAGTGAGTGTTGTGGAGAAAATCAGGACTCGGTGAACTTTGTCGGGGAATGCACAAAGGGCAATCACCATGATATGGGAATAGCTACAACTCTAATTGGAGGAATCACTCGAATTTCTCTTGGGGTAGCAACAACCATCGAGGCGAGTTCGAGTCGGGGATGCGACGGAGTCGGGAGGGCCACGAGGGCATCGAGGCACAATGCAGGAAACAACAATGCCCCTCCTCCACCACCATCACCCGGCGTTGAGGAGATGTTCAACAGAGTGGTAGCTAGCCAAGCTGGTGCGAGTGACTATGTCAAATTGGCGGCGGCCGTCAAAACATTCGGCTAGCTACCAAGGCCTTTGAGTATCAATTTGGGCAATTCTTGGAGCCCGGAACACCGGCCTAGAGGAGGACTCCCAGTGACACGAGATCAACCCCGAAGGTAAATGCGGTGACCACGAGGTGGTTTGCGGTTGAGTGGAACAGAGGAGCCACCTCAGCAGTCGGGAGTAGCGAAGCGGAGAGGGAGCAGTATGATGAGAGGGAAACACAAGAGGCTGAATCGGAAGACCTCCACCTAGTTCCCTCCTTGATTAAAGAAGCACAAGGAGGAGGCGTGCTTCAAGGTCATGGAGGTGCTTAAACGGTACACATTAACTTACCTCTTGTTGATGTTTGTAAAGGGGAGTGCCCAAGTATGCGAAATATATTAAGGACATCGTGGCCAACAAGCGGGCTTACGGAATATGCCACGATGGCCCTTACGAAGGAGTGCACTTCGGATACAAAGCAAGTTTGCCCATGGCTTCAAAGACACGGGAGCTTCACAATTCAGAAGATAACTGTCCCGGGCAAAGTATCGGAGCTCGCGGTTTATGTGATTTGGGAGTGAGCATTAACCCGAATGCCAACCGGTATTCAAGTTAGATCTAGGGAATCCTAGACCTACAACGGTGATTTTCAACTTGCGGATCGTTCCTTGTAGAACCGGACCGGTATTGTGGAGGACGTGCTAGTGCAAAGTCGGCTCCTGGTCTTCCTAGGTGGATTTTATTGTTCTGGATTTGAGCCGGATGTGGAAGTTCCATTTATTTTTGGGACGACCTTTCTTGGCGCTAGGGAAAGCGCTCATAGATGTAGGCTGAGTCGGCTAACCATGCGAGCACATGAAAAGGTCGAGGTGTTCGATGTGTACGAGGCCACCAAACTCCGTGAGTGTCGAGGAACTCGTTGATTAACGTACTTGGCTTGTAGGAGTGCTTTGCTCGGGCGGTGAACAGCAAGAACTAAAGGAGAGCCCCGATAGAGAGGTTAGCTTGATGAGGGTGTGGACGTCGTGAGGAAACGTCGCGTCACCACAGAGGCGAAATGAGCTCAAACACGTCGAGCCGAGACGGTAAACGGCGGCTGCACGAGGCAACATGGTGTAGTGTAAATTGTACATATGAAGAAAAAAAAAAGAAGAAAAAGATTTTATTTTTATTTAATATCTTTTGTAGTATAGGAGTGTAAATAGCTTAAAAATATTTTGTTTTCAAACTTTGGAATTCTAGATTTCGTGGTAAGATGTTTCTGAGGTTGATCGGAGGGAAAAATGCAAAGGAATGCAAAGGAGAAAAACTAGGTAAATTTTTTTAAGTGACGAAACGGTGAGCTGCGCGATGGCTCAGGTGTCACGGAGGAGGGCCTCGCGTTATCCTCCGTGACACGTTGAAAGTACAAAAATACGGAATTTTAAAATTCGGAATGCTGTGATAACAAGTGTCACGGAGGAGCATGCTCAGCGTTACCTGCGCGACACGTTGACGTGTTATCGCGTCGGGTCTTAGGGTCACCCAGGGCGACCCGCGCGAAAATCCCGCACCCAAACCCCTAAACCCCTCATTTCTCTCATTTCCTCTGCCCTCATGACAAAACCCCAAAAATCCCCAAAAATCCCCTCCCCTCAAAGTGTCACGGCATTAGGATTGAAATTCACCAACTTTTCTTGATATCCTTCGAATTAAAGGTATGTTCTTGAACTCAACTTCAATTCTTAGCTAAAATTTCGATTTCTAGCATGAACTAGGAAGAATCCAAGCCTAGATAGAAAATTGAGCTTAAATACATTTGAGTTGTTGTTAATTGTTGTTTGTAGTATACGTTGTGATCACATGAACTCGATAATTACATGCTTAATTGAATTTTTGTGTGAAATTGTAGCTAGGGTTTGGTTGTGAATTTGAAAAATTGAATTGAGGAGGAATTGTTGAAAAATTGTGGGTTGTGCATGTTGGGTGATTTGAATCGTGTTATGCTTATCGTGTTATGCACGAGCTTGATAAAATTATCGGGGGTGCAAATTGGGTGAAATTTCTAGAACTTATCAGATCACATGAAAATCGGAAATTGCTTAGTTTGAGTTTGTGGAATATTCTTATTTTTCTCATTTTCTTTTAGCTGAATGCCATGTGAGGAAATGATTATCGATAGTATGTTGAAATTAGGCATCACGAAGTATGAGGTAGTACAGGTATCTTTGTCGAATTTTAAGAAGGCACGAGGCAATTTTGTTTGTGTTTTTTTTTCTTCTTTTGTTTAGTTGTTCTAGTTTTTATATCTTTTTGTAGAATTAAAATATTGGATCTTGCCAAATGCATAATGTGAGCTAAAGACTAGGAGTGTGGGGTGGCCAGGGCAAAACCCAACCTTGAGTCGAAGCTAAGTTTAAATCGACTAACATTGTTCTTTGTCTGTTTTTTTCTTTAGCGAGGACAATGTCTAATAGCTGAGACAAAGGCAAGCGCTGCATCAACATCGGGCGCTAGGAAGAAAAAGGTGGGCCAGGAGCGGCAGTCCCAGCCCAGCCTCGCCGCGATTCACGCGGCCGGCGCGCATTATGGAATACGATGGGTGGCCAGGGAGGAAGAAATGGTATACCAAACACAAAGAAAGCAAATGCTTCCCCGAGGAGCATATTGCACGGGAACCATTGGCACGAGAATTCCCGGATGGTGCATCGGATTGGCCAATTTCTTGGGCCTGCGTTTCATTTTGACGAGCCAAGGGTGCAACCTGCCTTAATGCGGGAATTCCTTAGCGGAACCCAGACACTAAGGAGTCACACCATCAAAATAAGGGCAGGATTGTCACATTGGAGCCACTACCTCAATGCCATCCTAGGGCGCGAGAATACGACCTTTATGTACTCAGAACGAATGAATATCACTCCACCCTATGCGGGCTCAGAGACGCACATTATGTGGAGCCCGATGCACCCGGCACGTTGGAGCGAGCCTGGAGAGAGCTACCATGAACTGTTGCCCTATGCACGGATAGGCAGGGAAGCCGGATCGGCTTAAAATCGTTGCTCTGTTTGATCACAAAGGGGTGCACATGACCAGATGTGACCAGGATCGTGTATGCTTAATTATCCTCCTTTGATGAAAGAGTTTGGAGATAAATGTCGGGGCGGTGATCATGTCCGCCAGTGAAGGCTCGATTGCATCAAGGGCACAGTGCAGTTCGGCGGGGCTGCGGCTATGTTCTGAGGCCTTGAGGTCGAGAGGCCACCAGACTACATCCGCGAGATGGAGCGGTGTGCCATAGATGTTACAAAAACTAAGGCACCAGACACCCACTCACGGGCTTTGTTCTCACATTGGTAGAAGCGACATGCTCGGGACGACCCGATGTATCGCATGTTAGGATCAAAGATATCCCGGCTACGCGTGGCGGGAGGCCGCGGCCGGAGGACGAGGCGTGGCGCATTTCATTAGATTACCCATTTGGCGAAGACGCCGGGGCACTATGTCGAGTGCGGCTTTTTGTGGGCTTTGTAGATGATGATGTCCCCACGGACGAGAAGACACGTCGCGAGGATTAGACGTTGAGTCGGAGGAGGACGAAGGTGGGGCACAGATGTGGGGGATGAGGGCGTGGCTGCGATGAGGAAGTGGAATGCTGGCCCGATCGGGAGTTTCACAGACCACCTTCTGTTTGTACTTGTATGAACACTGGGGACGGTGTTCGATTTTAAGGTGTGGGGTGAGAGTAGTTAGGTGGTGTTAATTTCGCCTTATTTTGTATATCATATGTTCTGTCTGTTGTTGTGTTTGTTTTAATGTGACTCTGTTTTATGTGTATGTCATTTTTGTAAATATTGTTGTGAAATTTGTGGTTGTCTTTGTGGAATGTTGTAACCCGATATGTACATATTTTTGTGAAATCATCGATATTCTTAAAATCGAAATCATCGATATTTTTAAAAATTTTTTTGTAACTTTTTTCGGTTGGGTTTCTCGGAGTTTTGTTTCGGTTCTTTTGTAAGGAAAGTCCCATTGAACCAGTCGTAAATAGTGACCCTTCTCTATGATGGATGGATGGCCGGGTCTTAAGGGAACGGTAGTCGATAGGAGTAGTTATGTTTCGCTTTTTTTTTAATTTTAATTTTTATTTTTAGTTGGTTTGATGGTTGTATCCATGCATGTTGCTACTGTAGCTCACGACATCTTTGTTGTATGTTGTATAATAATTATATGGCAAAAATGATTCGTAGAAAGCATGCAAATTTTTGTACATATGTAAGACACTTTATGCCATAGAATTCGATTCGGTGTGATTGAGGCTTAATTTGAATTCTTAGTGATTATTTGATTAAAGAATCTATGAAGTCATCTTGAGTTGAGCATGTGCATCGAGTGTATAGTGAGGAATTGTTTATTCCATGCTATGGTGGGTGTCTAGAACTTGCACGTAGTGTGTACGAAACGAAATGAAGGAAGTGTAGTGTAGGAAAGGATGGTAGGCGTTTCTTTGTCAGCCAAAAGTTTTCTTGTTTTCCTTTCATATCTACCTTGAAGATTAAATCCTGAATTGCTTAGTTGAGCCTTTTTAGCCTTTATAAATTTTTCTTTTGGTTTTCTTTTGTGAAAGGGTGTGAACCAAGTTAACCCCTACTTTTCATGGTCAGCAAACCAAATACGAAGCTCTTAAGCGCTCGAAAATATAAAATTTTCCCATGGTGTCAAGAGTGAAATGATAAAAAGAAAGGAAGGGAGAAAAGAAAAGTGATGATGAAAAAAGAAAGAAAGAAAGAAAAGAGTGGGAGTGAAATGGCGATTTGAAGGAAAGAAAGTTGTTTAACTCAGTTTTCTCTTCGTTGATGCGGTGTGTTATAGAGATGGGTGATAAGTATAAAGATAAACTTCAAAAGGAGAGGAAGGAAGAAAATATTCCAGAAGTTGATGGGATGTATTGAAAAACCGCTTAAGGAAGCTAGTTACTATTATTGTGACCAGTATATACTAGTTCCCGTGGCATTACAACCGTTAAGTCCTACGTGATCTTACATCACGCATCCTTATGTTAGTGGAGTAAAACACTAGGGGGTGCAGCTTATGGGTCATGACCGCGATGCATGTGAATTCGTTTGGGAGAGTGACGAAATTTGTGTATATATATACCCAGAACATGAATTTCCTTAGAAGTTCATGTGTAAACAGAGAATCTCTTTATGTTGTGAGGGCACGTGTTTGATGATAGAATAAATTCGTGTCGGATATCTCGGTCAACTAATATGCATGAGTTTGCGATATCGAGAGTCGATTCTTTGGCTAGGAGGTCTTGATTTATTAAGTGTCGTTGTAATAATGATCTTGGCCATATTTTCTTGATGATTTGTTGTGAACATAATCGGTATAGCAGTAGCTCGGATTATCGAGCCTAAGTAGCCATAATGGGATATCAATTTTCATGAGATTGTATAAGTATTGTTCGAGGACGAACAAGATTTTAAGTGTGGGAGTGGAGTGATAAAGGGCATATTTATATGCCAAATCGATACTCAAATGTATAGCTTTTGCCTTGTTTGTCTAATAATGTGTACATTCTCATGTAAATTGTAAATGATTTTATACTAACCAACATGATTGTGTTGTTTTGCCCAAGGAAAAACATACTTTTGATGGAGAAAAAATGACATGTTAGGATCGAAGATGCACTGGGGAACGAGCAAGGAAGCGGTTGGATGAGCCAAGGAAAACAAGAGACCGCGATGGAGGGAGTGACACGGCGCCATCGCGGATGCAATGCACACAGGAATTAAAATTGCAAGAAATTCCGGTGGTCAGAGTGATCGAGCCGTGCCGTTGGGATTAATTTCTCCGAGACTTTGCAATTTCGAGGAGAGGTCGCGATTGCCCAGGTGGCCGTTGGCTATGCTCACGTGCATGCGGGTGCCACGTTGGAAGCCCAGTACACAGGCGGACAATTTCCGAGAGAAACCCGCGATTTTGCCGTGTCATGGAGCGGTGCTCGCGTGCACTCCGTGACCCGTTGCTTGTTATTCCCGGGAAAATTTGTCCTAGTATAAATAGAACACTTAGGTTCGTTTTTAATTATTCGACTTGGTGGAGCAAGACGTGGGTTACGGGCGGTTTGAGGACGAAAATTTTAGGGTTCACCATCCTTTCTTCTTCCTTTCAATTGTTTGCATAATTTCCATTCATTTAACGATGTTCAATCCACAAATGAGTGGCTAATTCTCTTCTTCTTTGAGGTTATGAACTATTGTGTTGAAATGTAATTATTGAATTCTTGGTTTAATTTTATCTTTTCTTCCATGGTTGTTCTATTTAATTGGGCCTTTACGTTAATATCGGCCAATGTTAATGTAAATCCAAAAGTCAGGTTTCACCAGGAGTGGCTGATTGTGAATTAATAGGATATGATCTTTTCTTGGTTTGGGAGAAAGGTAGAATTGATTTACCTTGGGATAGAAATATACACGAAAGTCGTATTAATCATGTGTCGAATCGGTTTTGTATAGCTAGAGCTTGAATTTCTTCTTATCATGAAAATGTAGGTGGAAGGTTGCTGATTGCTTAAGTTTGGTTAAATAGGAGTTTTAATCCATAGGCATAAGATTGACACTTAGCTAGGAGGAAAGATAAACCATGTATAAATAGTTGTTTCTTTTACATGTTCTTTGTAGCCTCTGCATGCTCTCATTCATAGTTCGAGACTCAACGTATAGATATCTTAGTTTAGTATAAAAATATAATGTTTTCCAAAACACTCGAGCTTTTGCTTTACACTATTGTCTTCATTGTTGTAGTTGTAGTAAATTAACACTTTAAAAGGTTTCACCTAGTATTCCCCCATTCACAATGGGTTCGACATTCCGGTTCTTTAATAGAGCCACTATATTACTTATGTCGATCCGTACACTTGGGCTATCATGATCACACATGAAAGGGCCATTTGGGCGGACAAACAGATAGGTCCCCGATATACCTCTGGTGGCACGTAGTTCATGAGATCTAGGACTTAACACGACCTCGAACCTACCGATTGTTTGATACTACTCAAAAAACATATATAGTGCTCATTAATACATATATGAGTTCAGGCTACAATCAAATCATGATAATCGTAAACATGCTTGAACATACGTGAACTAGCCGCTGACTTGAGGGCTTGATGAGTTAGCCAAACACAATTCATGCTTAGTAAAATACATACATACTTGTAGATCATGCATATAGTTTAAATTTCCGTAATATCATAATAAATAACATAATATATTCATGATTTAATTCATAATACTATCTTTGGGCTTATCAAAAACATCAATGGATTAAATCACAGGTTTATCATGGGCATGCATAATCGAGCTTAAATGATTAGAAATTCAAATCAGCCATATTAATATCAAATTTAGAGCTCAAAAAGATGATAAAAATCAGTAGATAATGATAGGGTTTCAAAATCAAAGACCCATAATTAAATCATTAGGTACATACAAGCCAGAGATATACAACACCCCATGAGTTTTTAAATAATTTTTGAGTAATTAATGAAGGAGCATGGGTATGGAGAATCCACCCATGGAAGACCTTACATACACAGGATTATCAAATCCTAACCCTCATTCAAAGCAGAGAATGAAATTGAAGGAATTGAGGTGAAAAGCTTGAAATCTCATAAATCCCTTGTCAAAATCCTTGCATGCATGAATGAGAGTTTAGGAAGGTTTATTTTCTTAAAAACCCGGCTTTCCCAAGCCAAAATGACGTAGTTTAGGTCCTTATATCGTGAAAACATCAAAAATGAACCTACCACAGCGGCTAGATGGAACCAACGGGGCCCCGGCCTGATGGATGATTGGACCACACGACTAAATCGTGTCTCTCGTGGAGATAATTGCTGATGACCTAGTTTTGGATCCAAACAATGGGTCGACGGGGCGTCCCATACCTCAAGCCCCGACTCGTTACATGGTCAGGTAGTTGTTCCCGTGAACTGGCATCTGTGCCCCACAGCGGGAACCACGCCACATTTTGTCACACCCAAACAACGGATCATTGTCCCCCGTCCAAGTCTAGTGGAAAACTTAATCCTCCAACCACGGCCACAACCAGCAACTCGTGGCTTCTCGTAATGGAGTCGTTGCATCTCCCGTTGTTTATAGTGTCGCCGGCACGATCTAACCACGATTACGAGGACGGCCGTTGTATCCCACGTGGGTCGTCGCCTCTCGTTATCTCCCACTTGCCACCAATATTTCCCCAACCAATGACAACGCCACAATGACTCGTGGTTTGATATAAAATTATTCTGTAATCCGTCTTGTGATATATTACCAATTTTTCACTTTTCAAAATTAAACTCTCAGGTCTATTCTTAGGCCTTCAGGAATATTGTTATCTACCCCTTGGAAATATTCGTCCTCGAATATAGAAACAGAAGCAACCAGAACATACAATTTATCATAGCCATATATTGATCATTTAGCGAAATTTTCACGGAATGATTACCTCAAACCAAACCACATAGTGGGCGGTCTCGGCGTCGTCACGTACACATTCACCACATAAAGAAACTTGCACATGAGGCGGTGGCAAGAAACTAAATGGGATCATAGAGTAGAGCGATACCTCCCAGAAGTTGGAGGCTGAGCAGTAGAGAGCGATGTGGTATCTAGCCATCATATTTATTTAGCCTTCCCACATAGCTCCCTTAACGTATTGATTTCTCCATAAAACCTTAGCGAAGCTACTTCTTTGTCCCTCAACTTATGAATACGGCGATCGAATTTCATGGGAATTTCTTCATAAGCGGCATCTTTGCTCAATCTTGTTTCTAGGGACTACAGTGCAGATCAACCAAACACTTTCAAGCGACACGTGGAAGACGGGATGAGCGAAGATAACTCGATGGAAAGTCCAACTCATACACCACTTACCAACTATTCTCCACAACTTGGTAGGGACAGACATATGGGGCCAGGTTTCCCTTTCTTCAAGGCATGACTCCCTTCATGGGAGATACCTTTAGAAATACCCGGTCGTCCACATCAAACTCCAAATCTCTTACTCCTCGCATCGGCATATGATTTTTGATGATTCTAACCTATTTTTAACCGGTCCCTTATCAAGCTTGGACCTTCACCGTCGCCTCGTGAACATGTCCCTATCATAGCTTCCTCACCAACCTCAAACCATCAGGTGGAGTCTCACACCTCCGCCCACATAGAGGGCCTCGGCAGTGCCATCTGGCCCATCTTAGAGTAAATCGCATTGACCCATAACGACTCGTCAGGAAAATGATCATCCCAACTACCTTTAAAATCATAACACACATGCCCTCAAGATATCCTCAGTACAGGATTGTTTGTTATGGCCATCAGGTTTGCGGATGGAATCATGTTGAGCTCCATCCCGAGTCCCAAGTCCCTTCTGAAAAGACCTCCGGAGGCGGGAGGTAAGCGAGTACCTTGTTACGGGAAATAAAAGACAAGGGCACTCCATGAAGTCAGAACCAACTCCGAATATACAACTTGGCATAATCATGTATTTGAATCAGTGGTCTTGGCCGAGGCGGGAAGTGTGCGGCCTTTGTTAACTTTGTCTACCACCACCCCGAATGGAATCATAGTGTCGGTGAGTCTGGTAGAATTTGTAATAAAACCCATATTAATCTCTTACCACTTCAATGCAGAATGCTAATATCTGAAGTACACCTCAGGCCTTTGGTGCTCGACCTTCATGGCGACAATTTGGACAACGGCTGCAAACTCACCATTGATATCTCTCTTCATACCATCGCACCAATAGACTTCCCATAGATTGTGATGCATATTCGTGGATCCCGGATGGATGGAAAATACGGTACCATGTGCCTCATGCAATATCAGGAACTCTTACCTGTAGGTTCGACATTAATTCATAGTTCAGACTCACTTGTATAATTATTCTACTTTAGTATAAAATATAGTTTACAAAATATAAAAACTTTTCTTTACACTGTTGTCTTCATTTTTAAAGTTACAGTAAATTAACACTCGAGAAGGTTTTCCCCTGTAGTCCAGTCCCTGTAGGTTCGACATTCCGGTTCTTAAAAAGGGCCACTATATTACTTGTACAACCCATACACTTGCGGGCTCATCATAGTTCATGGGTACATCTTGGTGATGCCTAGATGTATAGAGTATCTGGAACCATGAGTCTCGTGCAACATCCGGTCTCTCAAGTTATCAACACCCGGAACACACAAGCGACCCTGATATCGAAGCACCCTATCACCCCATTTGGAAAAGACTTCTACCTTCAGATTCTGAACGACTTCCTTAAACTTTACCAAAATAGGATCCTCATCTTGTATAGCTTTAACTTTGGTCACTTAGGATGATTCTGACCCATTCTGGACAATGACACCACCATCTGTCGAGTTAATAAGATGGACTCCTAGTTGTGCAAGCCGATGTACATCCTTCACAAACTTTTTCCTCACCTCATTTATATGGGATACACTCTCCATGGAATGCCTGCTAACAACATCTTCCACCACATTAGCCTTTCCCGGATGGTGCAAAACACTCATATCATAATCTTCAAAAGCTCCAACTACCTTCTCTAGCATAGATTCAAATCCTTTTGGGTAAACACATACTGTAGGCTCTTGTGGTCCGTAAACACATCTACATGGACCCCATACAGATAGTGTCTCCAAATTTTCAAGGAAAATACTACCGCCGCCACTTCAAGATCGTGAGTCAGGTAATTCTTTTCATGAACCTTCAGCTGTCTGGAAGCGTCGACTATAACTTTGTCGTGCTGCATCAATACACAACCAAGGCCGATCCTCGAAGCGTCACAATAAACCACGAACCATCGGTAACCTCAGGTAGGGTCAACACCGGTGCTGAGGTGATTCGAGTCTTCAACTCTTGGAATCTCTTCTCACAAGCCTCTGACCACTGAAACTTCACTTTCTTCTGGGTCAACTTAGTCAACAGTGTTGTAATGGACAAAAAACCCTCAACGAATCTCCGATAATAACTAGCTAAACCCAAGAAACTCCTGATGTCTAAAGGACTCACTAGTTTAGGCCAATTCTTCACCGCTTCTATCTTTTGAGAGTCCACTTGTACACCCTCACTTGACACCACATGACTCAAAAATGCCACCAAGTTCAACAAAAACTTGCATTTACTGAATTTAGCATATAACTAATGATCCTTCAAAGTCTCTAGCACCACCCTTAGATGAGCGACATGCTCCTCCTTGCTCTGAGAGCATATAAGGATGTCATATTTGCATACAATCATGAACATATCCAAATATGGATTGAACACCCTATTCATCAAATCCATAAAAGCTACAGGAGCATTCGTTAGTCCAAAAGACATAACTACAAACTCATAATGACCATATCGAGTCCTGAAGGCTATCTTTGGGATGTCACTCTCTCAAACCCTGAGCTGATGGTCCAGATCCGAGGTCTATCTTAGAAAATTACTTGGCACCCTGAAGGTGGTCAAACAAATCATTAATCCTAGGAAGAGGATACCTGTTCTT
This sequence comes from Datura stramonium, assembly GCA_018107945.1. Lineage (NCBI taxonomy): Eukaryota > Viridiplantae > Streptophyta > Magnoliopsida > Solanales > Solanaceae > Datura > Datura stramonium. The sequence continues at coordinate 137,503 of JACEIK010002174.1, read as the reverse complement.
GATGGTGACCTTGTTCAATTGCCGATAATCGATACACATATAATGAGAACCACCCTTCTTGCGGACAAAGAGAACTAATGCTCCCCACGGGGATTTTCTAGGTCTAGTGAAACCCTTTTCTAAGAGATCCTTTAGCTGCTCCTTCAGCTCCTTTAGCTCGGCTGGAGCCATTACATAAGGAGGAACAAATATAGGCTGCATATCGGGAAGAAGGTCAATACAAAATCGATCTCTCGCTCAGGAGGGATTCCTGGTAAATAATCTGGAAACACTTCTGGGTACTCACACACTACAGGGACTAGTAGGATAGTGGGGGTTTCAGACGTAGCATCCTTAACCCTGACTAGGTGGTACATGCAACCTTTAGAGATCATCTTTCTAGCCTTAAGGTAGGAAATGAAACGACCTACAGGCACAACCGAACTACCCTTCAACTCTAGAACTGGCTCACCTATAAATCTAAACTCTACTAAACGAGTTCTACAATTGATTGAGGCATAACATTCATGTAGCCAATCCATGCCATAGATAACATTAAAATCGGTCATGGCTAACTCTGCTAAATCTGCTGAGGTGACTTTCTGAATGATAGTGACAGGGCAATTTCTATATACCCATCTAGCTATAACTGAATCACCGACTGAAGTAGATACTGAGAAGGGTTCTCACAAGATTTTGGGACTGACTCCGAAACTACTATCAACATAGGGCGTTACAAAAGATAAAGTAGCCCCTGGATCTAACAATGCATATACATCAATGTGGAATACTCGTAACATACCAGTGACTACATCTGGGGAGACCTCTTGGTCCTGATGAGATGCCAGGGCATAGAATCTGTTTTGACACTGACCACCACCTGCACTAGCAAATGCCCCTTGCTGGGCTGCGTGTGCTGGTGGAGCTGCTGAACTTGAGGCTGGGCCCCGACCCCTATCATTACCCTGTCTAGTTGCTGGCAATCTCTACGTATATGTTTGGGCTTCCCGCACCCGAAACTAAAACCTAAACCTGCTAAGCACTGACTCATCTGTCTCCATCCATAGCTGCTACACTTTGGAGGGCTGGTATCTGAGGGTCTGCTACTCTGACCCCTCGAGCCTGATGCTCATCCCCTCTGATCACACCTAGATCTAGATGGCACACTCATAGTTGAAGGTGCTGGGGTGGAAGATCTTTTGTGAAACTTTTGATGGTGCCAACTAGGTCTTTGCTGGGAGAATCTAAAGCTATTAGTCCTGGCCCTCTTGGCCTCTCTCTCCCGCTCACTCATCTGCACCCCCTCCATCTGCTGGGCGTACAGGACTATCTGAGTAAAGTCAATATCCTGATGAAGAATCACGGTCCGATAATCCTTGACTAGGTATTCTGCTACCCCATGCACTAACCGGCTCGCTTGGGCTCTCTAATCCGCCACGATCTCAGGTGCATACTTGGACAGATGAGTGAATTCCAAGGAATACTCCTAAACTGTCATCTTCCCTTGCTTTAGGTTCAGAAACTTGGCTGCTTTAATCTTCCTCATCTCACGAGGGAAGAATCAATCTAGAAACGTGGCACGGAACTCATCCCAACCAATAGGTCCTGCTTCAACTGCCCTACTATCCTTCCATTGCTTGAACCAGATGTGCGCAACCCCTTTCAACTGATACGAGGCTAGATCGATGCACTCCTCTCCGGTTACCCAATGATCTAGGTGATCTTTAGAACCTCATCAATGAACTCATGTGGATCCTTATCCATCTTTGA
>JACEIK010002174.1:82425-93796 GCA_018107945.1 Datura stramonium | reverse complement strand
ACCATTAACCCTTGATCAATCTTGACCACAGCTGACTCACTCAGTCGTGGGTCTGACCACGTCTCATGGTCATGCCCGTGGTGTCTTCAAATCACAAATTCCAGAACGTAAAGCCAGCTCCTCACCACGAGTCACCTAACGACTCGTGGTTAACCCTATGGGTCACAGAACGACTCATTCTGTGACCTAGTGCAGATTTTCCAGTTTCCTCCATTTCAACTCCCTAGTATGATCTTATGTCTTTCAGGGCATTACAATATCTCCCCCTTTGGAACATTTGTCCTCGAATGCTTGTAAACATACAGAAAAGAAGAGAAAATCAGTCATCATATTCAAACACTGATCATTCAAGTTGAAAACTGATGGAATGACTACCTCCGAACTAAACTACATGGTTGAACTGAATTCGTGAACCATACATACATACTTTGACATAAAAGAAACTTGGGCACATGAACTGAACATGAAAGTAAATAGAGTACTAGGGCAAATATTGATACCTCAAACTGAAATGGAGTCGGAAGGGAATAGGTGTAGGTATATAGCCATCATATCCGCTTTGATTTCCCACATATCTCCCTCAACATGCTGATTCCTCCATACCACTTTGATTGAAGCTACCTCCTTGTTCCTTAGCCTCCGAACCTGATGATCCAATATCTCCACCGTAATCTCCTCATAGCTAAGGCTGTCTCCCATACCCACACTCTCCACCAGAACCACCAAAGCTGGATCACCCAAACGCTTCTTCAAGAGCGATACATGAAAAAAAAGATGAATGGAAGTTAATTCTGAGGGAAACTCCAATTCATATGTCACCTTGCCAACCCGTTTCACAATACGGTAGGGGCCAACATAATGAGGGCTGAGTTTTCCTATCTTTCGAAACCTCATCACTCCCTTCATGGGAGACACCTTTAGAAACACCCAATCATCCACTTCGAACTCTAGTTCTCTCCTTCTCACATCGGCATAGGACTTTTGGTGACTTTGAGTTGTTTTCAATCTATCCCGTATGAGCTGAACCTTCTCCATAGCCTCATGGACTAAATTTGGTCCTATCATCGAAGCTTTACCGACTTCAAACCAACCAATAGGCGATCTACATCTTCACCCATAGAGAGCCTCAAATGGAGCCATCTGAATACTAGAATGGTAGCTGTTATTGTACGCAAACTCAATAAGAGGAAAATGGTCATCCCAACTACCTTTGAAGTCAACCACACATGCTCTCAATATGTCCTCGAGAGTTTGAATTGTCTTCTCCACTTGACCATCCATTTGTGGGTGAAATGTTGTGCTGAGCTTAACCTGAGTACCTAGTCCTTTTTGAAACGACCTCCAAAACTGAGAGGTAAACTGAGTACCTCTATCCGATATGATGGAAAAGGGCACCCCATGCAACCGAACTAGCTTTCAGATGTATAGTTTGACATAATCTTCTGCTGAATCAGTGGTTTTGACCGGTAGAAAATGAGTAGCTTTGGTCAACCTGTCCACAACCACCCAAATAGAATCATATTGACAACAAGTGCGAGGCAACCCGGTAATGAAGTCCATATTGATTTCTTCCCACTTCCAAGTAGGAATACTTATATCCTGAAGCACAACTCCCAGTCTCTGGTGCTCAACCTTCACCTGCTGATAGTTTGGACACTTAGCTAGAAAATTTGCGATGTCCTTCTTCATGCCATTCCACGAATAGACTTCTCTTAAGTCACGATACATCTTGGTGGCACTTGGGTGGATAGAATACCTGGATCCATAAGCCTCGTGCGATATTCGGCTCCTCAAATCATCCACATCCGGAACACATAAGCGACCCTAGTACCGAAGCACACCATCTCCCCCTTTGGAGAAGACCAATACCTTCTAATTCTTAATGGCCTCCTTTAACTTTACCAAAATAAGGTCCTTATCTTGTCTAGATTTTACATCAGTTACCAAGGAAAATTCTGATCCGTTCTGAACTATAACACTACCATCGGTCGAGTCAGCTAAATGAACTCCCAACCTTGCAAGTCGATGCACATCCTTCACCAGCTCCTTCCTCCCCTCATCCACATGGGACAACTCTCCATAGAGAGTTTACTAAGTGCATCTTCTACTGCATTGGCCTTACCTAGATGGTAAAGGACACTTATTTCGTAATCCTTAAGTAGATCAAACCACCTCCTTTGCTGAAGGTTGAGATCCTTCTGGGTAAACATATATTGTAGACTCCTATGATCCGTAAAAACACCTACATGAATCTCGTACAAATAGTGTCTCCATATCTTCAAGGCAAATACCACCGCCCGCCAATTCGAGAACATGAGTTGGGCAGTTCTTTTTATGAACTTTTAGCTGTTTAGAAGCATAAGCTATAACTTTTCTGTGCTGCATCAATACACACCCAAGTATGATCTTTGAAGCATCAAAATACACCATGAACCCATCGGTACCCTCGGGTAAGGTCAACACTGGTGCTGGGTGAGTCGAGCCTTCAGCTCTAGGAAGCTCTTTTCACAAGCCTCTGACCATTGAAACTTTACCTTCTTCTGGGTCAGTTTAGTAAATGGTGCTGCAATAAATGAAAAACCCTCAACAAATCTCCGATAGTAGCTAGCTAAGCCTAAGAAACTCCTGACATCTAAAGGATTCACCGGCCTGGCCCAATTCTTCACTGCCTTTATCTTCTATGGTCTACCTGCACACCCTCACTAGACACCACATGACCCAAGAACTCCACATAATTCAACCAAAACTCACACTTCCTTAATTTTGCATCCAATTGATGATACTTCAAAGTCTGCAACACTGCACTCAAATGAGCGGCATGCTCCTCCTTGCTCCGAGAGTATATAAGGATGTCATCTGTGAACACAATCACAAACATGTCTAGATATATCTTGAACACCCTATTCATCAAGTCCGTAAAAGCTGCAGGAGCATTTCTTAGTCCAAAATAAATAACTACAAACTCATAGTGACCATACCGAGTTCTGAAGGCTATTTTCGGAATGTCACTCTCCCGAACCCTGAGCTGATGGTACCCATATCTGAGGTCTACCTTTGTAAAGCACTTGGCACCCTAGTAAAACAAGTCATCAATTCTGGGGAGAGGATACTTGTTCTTGATGGTGACCTTGTTCAATTGTCGATAGTTAATGCACATCCGAAGGGAACCATCCTTATTTCGGACAAATAGAACTGGTGCACCCCATGGAAACTTGCTAGGTCTGATGAAACCCTTGTATAGAAGGTCCTTCAATTGATCTTTCAACTCCTTTACCTCGGCTAGAGCCATTCTATAAGGAGGAATAGATATAGGTTGCATGTCATGTAGGAGGCCAATACCAAAATCGATTTTTCTCTCAGAAGGAATACCCGGTAGATCCTCTGGGAACACTTCTGAATACTCACATACCAAAGGAACTGACTGGATAGTCATTTTCTCGAACGTAGCATCCTTAACCCTAACTAGATGGTACACACAACCCTTGGAGATCATCTTTCTGGCCTTAATATAGGAAATGAAATGACTTACAAGCACAGCTGAACTACCCTTCCACTTTATAACTGGCTTAACAAAAAATCTGAACTCTATTGCCCAGGTTCTACAATTAACAGAGGCATAACATGAAAATAGCCAATCCATGCTGAGAATAACATCAAAATTGGTCATGGATAACTCTAGTAGATCTGCTGAGGTGATTTTCTAAAGAACTATGACCAGGAAACTTCTATACACCTATCTAGCTATAACTGAATCACCGATTTGAGTAGAGACTGAGAAGGGTTCTAATAAGTTTTCGGGATTGACTCTGAAGCAACTAGCAATATAAGGCGTCACAAAAGACAAGGTAGCCCCTGGATCTAACAAAACATAAACATTAAGGTGCAAAACTCGTAATATACCAGTAAGCATGTCGGGGGAAGTCTCCTGCTCCTGTCGGGATGCCAGCTGAACTAGTTGAAGCACCCTATTGGGAGGGACGTGCTGCTGGAGCTGCTAAAATAGCGGCTGGCATACGGGCTCCAAGACCCCCTGATTTGGCCAAAGGGAAATCCCTGAGTTTGTGTCCGGGTTTTCCACACCCAAAACAAGCCTCTGAGCCAACTAACACCTCCTTGGGTGATTCTTGCCACACTTCACACAGGCTAGGAAGGTGCGCTCTATATACATGCTACCCTGGCCCCTCGAATTTAAGGCCCTGCTCCTCTAATCACCTTGTAATCTAAATGGTGCACTAGTTAATGATGGTGTTGGAGCAAAAGACCTATGATGAGACTGTTGGTGAAGTCCGCCCCTAATTTAGGTTGAGAAGTCCCATAACTGTCTATCCTGGCCCTCTTGGCATCTGTCTCCCTTTGATACACCGCCTCCATCTATTGGGCATGTAGAACTAGGAAGGAAAAATCCATGTACTGATGCAGCATGGCGATCCTACAATCCTTATCTAGGTAGTCCACCACTTTATGAAAAAATCTGCTCACCTGAGCTCTCTGATCTGCCACTAACTTGGGCGCATACTTAGATAAACGGGTGAACTCCAAAGCATACTCCTAACTAACATGTTACCCTACTTCAGATTCACAAACTCGGCCGCTTTTAGTTCCCTCATTTCATGAGGGAAAAACCGATCTAGAAAGGGGGCATAAAACTCATCCCAACTGATAGGGACTGCTCCCACTGCCCTACTATCTTTCAATTGTTTGTACCAGATATGCGCAACCCCTTTCAGCTGATAAGAGGCCAAGTCGACGCACTCCCCATTTGTCACCCCCATAACCTAGGTGATCTTCAGAATCTCATTGATGAAATCGTGTGGATCCTCGTCCACCATTGACCCCGTGAACTCTAGTGGGTTCATCCTTAGAAAATCCCTAACCCGAGCCACCGCCGCATTCCCGTTCTGAGAGAGATGCGCCACCGCCTGTTGATTGACTTCGACGGTCAAGGCCTATGCTAGCATCTATATGGCTGCCATGAATTCAGCGTGGAAACCAGCTCTGGTGCATGCTCATCATGGGCTGGTGGGGCCTGATGGTGCCTCTCTCCATTTCTGTTCTCGTGGACATTTTCATTTCTCCTTCCATTTACTCGATGTGGAGGCATGATTCTACAAATGTGTATAGCACGAGTTAGAAGGATAGATACATATTTCATCACATGACATGAGATCATGAAAGAAGGGAATATTTCCTAAACATTTCATAGCCACTTCGTCATAAGTGTGGATCTCTTCACACCCATGAAAAAGACTCTACTTAACGTGGCTTTCGGAAACCTTAGGACACTTCAAACCTATGGCTCTAATACCAAGTTTGTCATTACCTGAACATAGGCCCAGATCGAGACATAGGACAAGGATCCCCGAGAGACTCCAAGTCAATCTATGGAATGAACATACATCTAACTCAATTAATAAAGCATAAGACTAGACATATTAACCATAATATAAATCTCATCATAACATAACGTCGAATTCGGAAATCACATGTTACATGATGAGCTAATTACTATGTATAGTCTGAAAGCCTTTACATAACTAATGGGTTGATGGGACAACACCCCCTACTAACTCGAAAAGTTTGAAAACTTCAAGTGCAAGACATCTGAGAGAAAATGGTACTCGGGAGATGAGCACTCACCACTGGGATGGATGCTAACATTGGAATCGGCTAATGGCGGGACTGAGTCTGAAGATCGGAGCCTGTATCATAAAACGATACAATATAGAGTATGCGGTCAGTACGTGGAATGTACCGAGTATGAAAAGTAAGTAAAATGGACATTTAAAATACATAAAAGTTCATAAGAGTAGGACAACATGCTCATACATAAATATCATAATGTAACATAAGGATCAAGGTTTTCAAAACATTTGTAGATCATCCATAATCATAATAATAGGAGAAAAGTTTCATTAAACATGACTTTAGACAAAGTAATATGAACATAACCATGCATAAATCATGAGGAACAATGGGAGATTCTTATAACTGACATAACCCATATGAACACACATCAAGCCCGACCTGTAAACCCCTAGTCGGGAGGGTGTTCGTACCTTGCCAAGGTTAGAACCATGAAAGGGCGTGATATCACTCATGAAAGGTCCATTTGGGCAAAGGGGACAGTCTCAATGGAGGTCCCATTGTGACCTACAGTGAAATATAGTTCTGAGACTCGGGGCAAAACCTGAGCTCCGAACCTACTCGGTGTTAAATACTACTCCCAAAACATATATAGTGCTCATAGGATAATATACATGAAATTCATGGGCTAGTTAAATTATGATAATCATAAACATGCTTTAAATACGTGAACTAGTCATCAAAATGAGGCCCATAAGTCGGCCATAATCATAAATTCATAAATCATGAGATTCATACATGCTCGTAAATTATTTGTACTTGATAGTCATAAACATTTAAGAGAAATCATATCATAAATCATAAATCATAGTGGACTAAAGAGGATCAAGATCATAATGAAATTATAACTTGATTTTTCATAAAAACATGCATAATTGGGCATAATTTGATTTAAATCCGAATCTATAAATTTATATTCAAAAATAGTTATATAATCTGCCCATAGATCATACAACATGATTTAATTCATGAAAGGAATTTACCCATAGATTGATCATAGAGAAATTCACAAGAATTAGATTAAACCCAATAGATCATGGAACTTGAATTGTAGAAGTAGAATCTCATGGAATTGAAAGAAGTTTGGTCATGAGAGTGTGGGGAACTCTCATTCATAGCCTCACATACCTGGGTAGATTGTTTTTTCCCTCTTCCTTGAACATCCCAAAAGAAATTGAAGAAAAATTGATGGGTTTAATCTTTGATCACCTCTAAGAGCCTCCTAGTCATGCATGCATGGAATAGTAAGGCTTAGGATAGGTTTTATGCTTTAAAAACCCACATAAATGAGCTTAAAATGACGTAGTTTAGTCCAAAGGACCATAGAAATTATAGAAAAGTCCTTAATAAATTTGCAGAAAATAACTGACTGCCAGTCCCAACGAGGGACTGGACGAGTCTTCACCTTGGACCATGACTCGTGGCCTTCAATCATTGGGTGCATTTCCCATGTTTCCTCAACGGGTCCACACTAGGGACATGACAGATATTCCTTGGTAACCACGACTCGTGGTCTCCACTGTCCAAAAACCATTGACCCTTGACCAATCTTAACCACGGCTGACTCAACGAGTCGTGGGGTCTGACCACGACTCATGGTCATGCCTGTGGTGTCTTCAAATAAAAAATTCTCGAACATAAAGCCAGCTCCTCACCACGAGCCACCTAATGACTTGTGATCACCCCCACGGGTCACAGAATGACTCACCATGATTGGTTACTCATTCCAACGGGTCATAGTACCCTTTCATTGCCATTGAATCAAATATTTAACTTTTTTGAACTTCACTTAACGACTGATCAAGATGATCTGTTACTTGACTTGTTGGTTCTAGGAAAACTGGGTTGCTATCTCACAATGTGGCACTTAACGGGTCATTGTTACCCACATTGACTTATTCCTTGAGTTTTCCTTTAGTCAAGATTTCTGTTGACTACCTACCACGAGTATTACCATGACTCATGGTAACTTCTAACGGGTCGTTCTATGACTCATTCTGAAGCAAATTATCCAAACTTCTGCTGTTCACATTTCCAACCCCAAGTCTGGTCTTAGGGACTCTTGGGGTATTATAGTAAGGTAGGTAAAACATGCTTAGTAAAACATTAACTTAAATTATGCATATAAATCAAATAGATCATGAGAGGAAGGATTGCATGCTAAACTATATCTGAGATATACATAATCATAAGTTCGTTAACATAACTAAACATAATGACCCAAGATTTAAAGATAGAAATCATATGACTTGTCATATCTAAAATCGTAAGTAAAAGCTCATAAACTAATGATTGGGTCAAACATGCTATAAAACATATTATCATAATATATGAACATAAATAACTGAAAATATGAGGAATAATGGGAGAGTCGTCATAACCGACACCATCATGATAGAGCTTACGTGATGCCCCACTAACTTTCTCAAGTGGGAAAATCAATCCTAAGTCTTTCTAGGGCAAAGGACAATGGAGGTTTGATATCACGAGTAAGCCCCCGAGTGCGGGAAGCACTCTCTTGGGAGGTCCCAAATATATACCTACGATGGCGCAAAGTTTATGAGATCGGGGAACCTCAGAACCCCTGGCCTACTCGATGGTAGACACTACTCCCAAAAATATTTATATAGCTCATGAAGAAATCTTGAGAGTCTTGACTCCAAAACATCTCAAAATATAGCTTAAATTTGAATAGTAGGGAGTCTTGACTCCAAATATCTCTTTAAAACAAATTTTGTATGTCTTGGCTAAATCATGATAAAATATACTTAACTTTACATGGGCTTGCCCAAATCATGAAATCATACATACTTGAAATAAGCTTCATAATTCAATATCATGGGATCATAAGTTGAGAATTCATAAACATTCATGTATACTTTGATAATTCGGTCATACTCGAAATCATGGATCATAGGCTTGAATTTTCATAAAACATGCATAATAGGGCATAATCTTTAAACTTGAAATCATGAATTAGTAAGTAAATTGAGAGTCAAATCTACCCTAATAGCCATGGATCATCAATTGAAACATGGGAGAATTGAACCCACACGGATAGCATGGAAGATTGCACTGAATTGAATTAAACCTTAGAATTTCACAATTTAGAACTTGAGAAGTAGAAATTGTGAATTTGGACTTGAAATGGCATAAGGGTGGAAGAATTGAACCCATATGGATATCATGATCCCTTGACTTGTCTTGAAGAATCCAAGAATATTTGAAGAGGTTTGAAGAAGAACCCTAGCTCCTTTCTTGAGAGAAAATCAAACTACCAATATTTTGGAGAGGGTGAGAATTTAGGCTAGGTTAATCCCTTTAATCTGACCTTAAGGACGCCTAAAATGACGTTATTTAGGAGTTAGAAGCATAGGAGTTTACCAAAATTCCCCAAAACTATTGAATTGAACCTGAAATTAGCAGTTACAACGACAAATAGGACGAGCCGTTTTTGATAGGACGACCAGTACTGAGGGTCCTCCAATTCTTGTTGCTGCTTTACTAAACTACTTATAACCTTTTACTATGAACTCCGATTGATGCAAAGTTGGATGAATTTGAAATAAGACTCCAAAGGCTTCAATTTGATGCATTGAATCACCCAAAAATGCTTTGTAAAATAGGAGCTATAATTGTTTGATGTTGACCATTGTAAGAACTTTTATGAAAACTCAATCAGAAAGAAGGCTCTCAACTCAACTTTGTGCTAGAGGTTCCTTAAGAACTTAATTTGTATCCAATGCATTTCTCACACTTATGAAATAATCTTAACACCTTGTTTTCCATAAATTCACTGGGTTTGAGTCTATCCACATATCTAGAACGGTTCCAAACTTAGCTCGAAAGTCTGAGGCATTATAATATCTCATCTTACGGATATATGGTACGTACCGTACCATGATCCTAGCATTCGTTACATGCTGCCCATATCTCCCAAGCCATATTGGCCATTCTATGAACCTCTTACCACGAGCACCAATAATCGCTCGTACCACTTTACCATGGGTCGTACCATGGCTCGTGGTTACCAAAAATTTCCTGAGCATTTCTCTAATTTTTCCCTACCACACACCATCACTATGACTCATTTAGTCCAAGTATGAATCATATGATCCACTCGTGAATCCCCGTAGGACTTGCCGATCTAGAAAATCAAATGGTAGATACAATGGCCCTAACAATAGACCATTTGTTCACATAATGGCCCGTTATACCTTATCATGGGTTCTAGTTCTGCTCCATTTCACTCTTTGACTCTAATTCAATGACCAGAAACAATAGCCGATATGATCAAACAACAGTTCGTACAATCCCCTTGTCGATTCAAGGTCAATTTTTATAGCTTTTTGGAAATTGAAACAATAGTAAAACTAATGGCTCGTTGGTTGGATGGACGATCCATCCTATGGCTCATTACTTGGCTCAGGTGCCATTTCCCTGCTGTTTTCTACTGTAATTCTCGGGTCTGATCTAAGAAACATTTGAGGTGTTACAATGAATATGTGTTCACAGAACACAAAAGCCTACAGTATGTGTTCAATTAGAAGTATTTGAACATTCATTAGAGAAGATGGCTAGAATTATTGAAAGACTATGATATGAGTGTGTTGTATCACCCGGGAAAAACCAATGTAGTGTCTGATGCAATGATCAGGTTGTCTAAGGGGAGTGTTGCTCATGTTGAGGATGATTAGAAAGAACTGGTTAGATATGTTCACAGATTGGCTCGGTTAGGAGTTTGTTTAGTCGACTCAGTAGAAGGTGGATTTGTAGTTCAGAATGGGTCATAATCCTCCCTTGTTGTGGAGGTTAGGTCAAAGAAAGATAAAGACCCAATCCTACTTAAATTGAAGGAAGTAGTCCTGAAGAAAGAGATGGAAGCATCCTCTAAAGGGGGACATGGTGTGCTCCGTTACCAGGGTAGGTTGTGTGTTCTAGATGTAGCTGATTTGAAGTAGAGGATACTAATAGAAGCTCACAGCTCCAGGTACTCTATCCATCCAGGTGCAACTAAGATGTATAGTGACATATGGGAAGTCTATTGGTGGAATGGCTTGAAGAAGGACATTGCAGAATTTGTGGCTAAGTGTCCAAATTACCAAGAGGTCAAGGTTCAACATCAGAGACTTGGAGGTATGACTCAGGATATCAGCATTCCTACTAGGAAGCGGGAAGAAGTAAACATGGATTTTATTACAAGTCTACCTTGTACGAGCCGACAGCATGACTCAATTTTGGTGGTTGTAGAACAGATGACTAAGTCAGCACATTTCCTACCATTTAAGACCATAGATTCAACAGAGGATTATTCTAGATTATACATCTGGAAATTAGTATGACTACATTGATTCCCCTTGTTGATCATTTCAGATAGGGGTACTCAGTTCACCTCGCACTTTTGCAAGTAATTTTAGAAGGGACTTGGTACTCAAGTTAAGCTCAACACAACTTTCCATCTGCAGAAAAATGGCCAGGCTGAGTGAGCTATTAAAAATCTGGAGGATAAGTTAAGGGCTTGCATGATCGATTTCAAGGGCAGTTGGGATGATCACCTACCTCTTATTGAGTTTGCATACAACAACAACTACCACTCCAGCATTCAGATGGTTGTTCGGTGCTGTGGTGACTACACGCAAGTGCACGTGGTCGAACAAGTAGTAAAGTGGCTTAATTAAAGCCAAGTATCGATCCCACATGGACTGAACTACGGTACTAATTAACTTAA
>JACEIK010002174.1:54805-70192 GCA_018107945.1 Datura stramonium | reverse complement strand
AACTAAAAATCACATGAGAATGTACACATAACGATAGATAAACAAGTCGAAATGAAGCATTTGAGTATCACTTGGGCATGCAATTCTGCCCAAGATCAATGGCTGCGTTCTAGTCATTATATGGTAGGAGATGTAGGTCTCCTATTAGGTGGATTGAGGTTGGTGAAGCCGCCTTAATAGGGTTTAATTCAGTACCTAAGGTCATGCAGAAGGTTTAACTTATCAGAGAATGACCGAAAATTGCTCAAAGCTGATAGAAATCATATGTAGATGTAAGGAGAAGAAAAATGGAATTTGCAGTGGATGATTAGGTATATCTGAAAATTTCACCTATTAAAGGGGTGATGTGGTTTGGGAAGAAAGGGAAACTCAGTCCCCTCTATGTTGTCCCTTACACAATCCTAAGGCGCATTGGTAATGTGGTATATGAGTTGTACCTACCTGTGGAGTTAGAATCGGTGTATCCAGTCATTCATATGTCTCTATTAAAGAAGTGCTAGGTGATCCAACCTCAATTATGCCTTTAGAGAGTGTTGGTGCAAAGGATGGTCTCTCTCATGAAGAGGTTGAAGTTTAGATTCTAGACTGCCAGGTTCGCAAGTTAAGCAATAAAGAGGTCACTTCAAAAAAGGTTTTATGGAGAAATTAACTAGTTGAGGGAGCTACATGGGAAGCCAAGGAAGATATGATGGTTAGATACCATCACCTTTTCCCGTCTAGCTTAGCTTCAACATCAGCTACTAAATTTCTCCTCAGTACTCTGTTATGTTTCATGTCAGTTTCATACTCGTCAGTTCTATCCTTGCCTTAGAATGCATACTTGGTGCATGAGCTCAGTTTAGTCATGTATCTTAGTTCAAAGTCAATCACTCTCTCAGTATTCCATTTATAATTTCCAGTTCAGGATTGCAACTCTTTTATAACACCCCATAACTTCCTAAGACTAGATTAGAAATTTAAATGTTGATTCTACATAGAATTGGAAAATTTTCCTCAGTACGACCCGTAAAACCAACGTACTAGTCGTACCATGACTCATATCTGGGGGGAGGGTGAATATCGGAGATTTAGGTTGGAGGAACCACAACTCGGAGTTACGGATCGTACAATGAAGGTATGACTCATACATGGCAGTATGGAAAACTACAGAGATCTTGGTAGGGAAATCCTGAGTAGTCACGAGTCAAGCTATGACTCGTGGAACATAGGCATGACTCATAGGAGGAGTCGTTGGAAAGATAAGATGTAGTTTTAGGGTTTAGTTACGAGTCATAACACCAATCGTATGATTCAGGTACGAGTCGTAGGAGGCCTCCGTGGAAAAAATTTAGAGGATTGAATTGGAGCAGATTCCCTAACCACGAATCATGGTACGGACCGTAGGACCATGGTACGACTCGTAGGTTGAGTCGTGCCACCTGTCGGGTAAAATTTTCATTAAGTGTTTCAAGGGAAATTTCATAAAACCCTGCCGACTTAACTTCCAAACTATGTCATTTAGGGTGTTTTTAGGAGGGATTTTAGAGGTATAGTCGACCCTCTCCCTCATTCCTTCCAAAAACCAGATAGCAGAAGTGCGATCTACTCTGGTAGTTTTCTCAGAGCAAGCTAGGGATTTCAAGTTTTCTTCTCATATTCGCCGAGTTATTCCTAGGGAATTTGACTCTCGGTATGTGGGAACTACTCAACAAGGGAATTGCTCTTCGCTTGTTCCCTAAAACCCTTCTATAATTCATCATCAGTCTTAGCCCTGAATGTCAGAAAATAGGGTTAGCTTCAGTTAGATTATGAATATTCTTGTGGATTGTAATTCTTATGGATTCTTGCAAAGTTTTCACTATTTATCAAGCATGCGGTTCTTTCTTCATGAAATATTATTTTAGACCTAATTCTATGAATGCAATAATCTGGGTCTTGCATAATTGTCTAGATACCAATGTTTCCTGGCTTTGTTAGGTCTTGAATTTCTCACGTTTTGATCATTATGTGAGTTCACAACTAGTTTCAATGCTAGTTCAGTCTCAGTTAGAAATTAGCCCTTTACAGTATCCTTAAGTAAGTCAGCTAATCAGTTTGACGATAGTTAGCTAATTTTTGAGGAGTACAGTTCAGTAATACTCCCTAGCTTCAATTATCAGTTAGTTCTCTAAATGGTTACGATGCTTCTAGGTAAGCATCTTTGACAAGTCTTAGAACTCTAGTTTCAATTTTCTTGTCCTACTAACTCTCAAATTACTTCCAGATATGTATTCCTAACTTAGTCCAGGACTCTAGCTTTGAGCTATCGGTTTAGTAGTTAAGTTAGGATTATCCAGTGGAAGTAGTACTTAGCACCAAGCAGACCGGGATTCCAGCACACCTAGGTTCCTAAAACTACGTTGCCACCGTAGGTCATTGGCCCAATGGGCCCCAGACTTGTGATCACCCAGCCTGGCGACTATACCCTGGAAAGGTACAGTGGGCTTTCTCCGATGGGGTGTATACATCGGACTCCACATATAACACATGTGGTTATATATAGGTTATAAACTCTCCCACTTGTCGGTACAGTTTAGTTCAGTTCAGTCTCAGTTTAGCTCAGATCAATCACTCGATTTCAGGGCATGTTTATGACCGTAAGTTAGGGTCTATTTTGACCTCAGCATAGTTATAGCTCAACTTCTATCAGTATTTAGTATCAGTTGGTCATTTAATGTTGTTTCAGCTCAGTGTTTGTTTTCCATGCTTTATGTATATCTCACTTACTCAGTACATTCAAAGTACTGATGCATACTTTTCATGTTGTATTTTATTATTATACAGGCGCAGGTTCCTAGTCTCGGCATCATTAGTAGTTCCTCTCGACGATTCCCGAAGTAGTCCTATTGGTGAGTCCTCATCTTTCGAGGATGATGTTTTCTTTTCAGTTAGTTTAGTACTTAGTCAGATTTTAGAGTTAGCTGGGGCTTGTCCCGGCAATTCGTCAGTTAAAAATTGGCTTTCAGATAAAGATGTTCAGCATTCTTTATTGTTATGTTTACTATTTTCCAAACAGTTTTATTTGGATATTTATTTTTTCCCAGCTTCTGTATATGCTTACTTTGTTACCAGTATGATGATAGACCATGGATTCACTTGGGGTCACTTGTGGCTCCAAGTATCGAGTCCTATCCAGGGTGCAGACTCAGACCGTGACAACCTTGGCACAAGAGCACTAGGTTTAGAGTATCCCAGGATGTCTTAAAGTCATGTCAAGTAGAGTACTTTTACTAGGTATGAAGCGCGCCACACTTATGATGGGGAGGCTACAAGACGTTATTAGGAAAACTCCATTTCGTTCATACTCCTTATCATGTGTTGTGTTTAATTCTAAAATGTCCTCCCAACTTGTCCTATTCTTTTCAGTGAAAATATGCCTCTTGTCATGCCGCACCTTAGGAGGCATGACTGGCACCTAATGCCACACTGGGATCTGCGCTGACCTGGCTGGGCATAGGCACCTCTGGTGCCTACCAGCGACTCAAGATCAAGAAAACAAATTGCAATATCTTAGCTGTAAACACAGCCTCGGGCTGACAGGGCCATGCAACACCTATAAAAGAAAATAATTGACCCAGCCAACATAAAAATAATAGGGATCCTATGTGGGACGACCAGAACACCATGCTATCTAGTTATAACGGAAATGAAAACAAGCAGCTATACTAGGCCCCATACGGACAACGCAACCAACTAACTGAATACTATCGTCTGCAAGCCTCTAAGAGTGAAAATATTTGTCGAGACAGGGCCCTAGCCTACCCAAATGCTATACAGATAAAAGACAGATAAACCTCTACAACCTGGTAACTTCGAACGAAAGGAGCTGGCCAAATTGCTAAATCTGAATTACTGTTAGGAGATCTCACCATCTGTCTGTCTAAACCAGCAGGCGAGTATGCAGTGCCCCATAGTTAGATGTCAATACAATATGTACCGAATATGTAAGGCAGTAGATAAGAATGAATAGAAACTAATGAAGAGCTGAAAGTAGTAGCAAGAAGGGGCATAAGAGAACCTGTAAATTTTGTTATTCGTAACATGCATTCAATAAATCACTACATGTATATGAGTTAAAACTGTGTGACTGTGCATTCATAGGCTATATATAACAAGAAAGTATACAAAAGAGAACCTAACCTGACCCCCATAAACCTGGAAGGTGCAAGCAACATAGAAATAACCTATCGGGGTCCTCATAAGCCCTGGCAAGTATAATCCGATCTATGTACCCCTATCCATGTTCTTATGATTCTACTGGTACTATAGCCAACTTATCTGGCTTCTGTCCGCGTCTGGGCCTAGTGGATTCCTCTAACCGTGTTAGAGCCTTGTGGGCTTCTTTAACTACACCCTGGGCACACAAGGCTCGACGAAGGGTTAGTGATGCCGGTACGACATAAAAAGAGGTCCATACATGGATGGATATAAATATGGCCTAGGCCTGAGTATACTCCCGTCAGACATCATATAGCACCTTGGAGTGATCAATAGCCCCATAGGTGATGACATTATAATATAGCTTCTTTGAGCGATCAATAGCCCCTTAGGCGATGACACAGTTAGCAACCCTGAAGTTGGTCAATGAAAGGCTATCCAAGGTGGGGTCAATCCCAACCAACGCACTTCATTTTAGTCTTAATCTAGCCACTCAAAAGGCGTACCTGATTCCTAAGGCCTAACGCGACCGCTACTCGCTCCTAGAATAGTCTGTATAGCTGCCAACGGGCACACACCATGTGCCTATATCTGATTAGAGGATACTGGCAGTGATCATAATCTCTAATGGTCTAGACCAGATAAGGCGAGATTTGGAGTGGCCTAGCGATACTCTAAATGTCATGCTAGGACAGTGATAGCTCATAAGTGAATCGTAAGGTCGCGGACGACCAACTATTTCGTTCCTTTACTTAGAATACTGTAGGCTTCTAGTTGACCAGACATGCTCCTGAGCAGTTAGCCCCTAACCTTCCCCAGGCAGTTTACTATAATTCTCATCCTGATTGTAATACTGTACTACTATAGTGCTAGACCCTTAGGTCTTAATTTGGTTTGTTAAGATTTCATGTATCTTCTCTAGCGATTCCTATCCTTGTAGATAAGTTTACCTAGACCTGGCCATTTGCAGAAAACAGTACCTGAGTATCTATAAGAGCAAGATGGGACATTGGCCCCGCATTCGACTATTGACAAGGTTTACTTCTTAGGGTACTCATGTGTCTATATGAATTGTGCAACTAGGCTGACTTCCTGGGCGACCTGTATGACAAGCACTAAGTCGACTGAAACTAATAGTCATTGGGAGTAACTAACTAGGTGGCCGACCGTCACTCAGTTTACTAGACAACCGTGATGCTGTTGACTCTAAGGTATGACCATCCTATCCAAATTTTTGTCCCTGGAGGCGTTAAGGTATGCCAAATGCCTCTGGGCAAGCTTTACTGATAATACAGGCGTCAAACTAAAAGTTATATCGCCCGGCTACGCCTGATGCTGTCCAACCTACCAAATTAAACCCACTGGTTAACCATAACCTTCTAAGCCTTTGGTATGACAGAAAAACATCAGAATTCTACTAATATAGTGAATAGAAGGACAAAGGAGTTTCTATGACACTCCTAGCGTAAGTCACACTTAACATACTCTTTCCCGATGAGGGATACTGCAATATACTCTCAAAAATGTCTTTTAACAGATTACCACAATATATATAATCATATTCTACTAAAAACAGCTAATCACAACATATATAATCCTTATCAACTAGCAGCAGCTAAATACAACGTATAGGATCGATGTCTCCTACAAGAAAATAAGTCGTATCATTATACGACGAGAATAACTTGCCGAAGGGATAAGCCTTGACATAACTCTAATGTCAATTCTCATGTATTCGATTAGTTTCAACCTGTAGCTTGTGATTCCATTCAATTGCAGCCTCTATACTGAGCAAATAAGGCTATTTCAATAGTAAGAACCGGTGAATAACAATATCGTTCAATAGGGTTAACTATAACTTCAATTCCGTTTCATTCGGCCGAAAACTTACAATTTTTCGAGAGTTTAGAAGGGAGAAATTCTTACCTATTTCCTGTGGCCGTTTAGGATCCAATTTAGAGCAATTTCGACAACCTTTACTCAGCGGGGTTTCGGTGTACCAGTCGAATTTTCAAGAAATAACTCCTCAGAGATGCTTCCTGTAGGACTAGAACTTGTTACCCGAAGTTAATTTGCATTTGGACAGAGTTTAGAAGCGTAATTTGATGAAAAACGGAAGAAAACCTTCATTCCTTTTACTTCTCTGCCAAGGGGATATTTTGAAATGAACCTTCAATCACTTAATCTCATATATATATGTGGGGGTCAGTGGCCTGGGGGCATGCCGCGCTGCCCATAGCACTGACCAAGGGGCTCGATGCGCTAGGCTGGTTGGTGCGATACGGCGCCCAGTGTGCCTAGCCTCCAGCCTCGGCCTCCTGCTCACTCGATTCCATGGTGGCATATTCATCCCCGACCCCTTCCTAGCATGCACCATACTCCGAGACTCTCAACATACGTACACACGATCTGTTAGACAATAGAAACTTACTAGGTGTAATATCCCCCCCCCCTTAGGAACATTCTTCCTCAAATGTAATCTTTAGGCCTAAAAGACTAAGTGATTTTAACTAATGCTAGAAAAATTTCGGTAGAGTCTCCTTTGTATTATGGACTATCCGAAACCTAAAACATAGAAAAGTCCAACATAGGCGTCTCATAGGACGCTACAAGTAACAGTAAAACATAGCATCATATCATAATGGCGAATAACTGAAAAATACTGATATTATAGTTAACAACACGATAGTTGAACAACAATCTCACCTCAACTACTCAATTTGGGTCAGGTCTAGAATAATCAAGGATATCTAGACCTCATGTCATCCTCAGTTTCTCAGGTCATATCTTCTTCCTTTTTGTTCCTCCATACGATTCTACTAGGCTACGACTTTGGTTCTCAAGATAGCCCTTATGGATCTGCCAATCTAGTATTATTGGAGTCTCCTCGTGGAACAGTACTTCTGTGACCCATGCATCCTCGAATGGGATAACCCGAGAAAGGTCTCTTACGCACTTGCATAACATTGATGAATACATCCTATCCCCGAAGGGAACTTTACCTCATAGGCCACTTGGCTGATCTTCTGGAGGATCTGGTACAACTTAGTGAATCTAGGGCTGGACTTTCCCTTCTTGTTAGCTCTCATAACGCTCTTCATAGGTGATACTTTGAGGAATACCCAGTCGTTTCTTTCATCCCTAAATCTCCACCTTGTACATTAGAATAAGGATTTTGATGACCCTGGGCTGCCATCACATACCTTCAAGTGAGTTTAACTTTTTCCCTCTCGACTAATGTAGTATGCCCAATTCGGTTATCCCTAACATACCTACTTTAGGCCATCATATAGGGGGAATGCATTTCCACCCGTAACATATCTTTGGGCAACTGAGTTATGTGCTCTGCTTGGCTATTTGTTTGGGGACGAGAAGTCGTACTCAAATTAACATGCATCCCAATCTATTCTGAAAGCCTTTCCAAAACCTTGATGTGAGTTGTGCTCCGTTGTCAGAAGTTAATAGACATTGAGACACCACATAGCTGGGATATTTCTTTAGTATTTAATTCAACATAATCCTCAGCTGAAACATACTTCCGACTAGCAAGAGGTGTGTTAATCTCCTTAGCGTTTCAACAATGACCCGAATGGGGTCATGTTTACGCTCGGTACGAGGTAACCCTGTGGTTATATTCATATTGTCTACTTTCCATTTTCATGCAGGTATGGCTATTTCCTGAATTAGCCTTCCTGGTTTCTGAGGTCTTGCCTTTCCCTGCTGGCCATTGGAGTTTTGTACTATAACTCGACAATTTCTTTCTCCTTCCTAATACCATCAGTAGATTTCCTACATAACCTGATGCATTTTCGTCAAACTCAAGTGGAGGGAATAACGAACATGGTGTACCTTGCCACAGTCTACTGACGAAGCCCGACAACATTTAGGATGCAGATTCGACCTCTGAGTCTCAAGACTCTATCCCCTACTATCTCACAGGCCAACAACTCCCTGCTGGGCCTTGTCTCTGGGCTGCACTAGGGTAGGATCTCCATACCATCAATCCTATGCCATTAAATTTAGTGGTGATAAGGAAGTATCTAGTTCACCCCATCACTATCCTTTAAACGTCAGCTTGATGCTCGTTTCCTGACAATCGGTGGCGATTCCAGGCTCTATCAACCTACCACAGCCTGGAGGTGATTCTATTTTCCTTTAGAGCTAGATACTCGTCTTTTCCCCTTACTGCTATAGCCTGAGATCTGAGATTCATGCTCCATGAACCGTACTGTTATACCCCAAAAACCTAAGGATCAGACCCGAAAGTAAAAACGGAGAAAAAAACTGAAAATTCGCACCGTCACAGAACGACCCGTGAGGTGGGTTGTGAGGAGTGACCACGAGTCGTGAGGTGACTCGTGGTTAGCATGGTTTGGCAAGGCCTGAGTGAGGAGGCCACGGGCCTGACCACGAGTCGAGGTTAGACCTCACGACTCGGGAGGTCACCCATGGTCTACCTTGAAGGTTTGGCAAGTTGGGATGGGCAGTGTAGGCCACGGAAGGTGACCACGAGTCGTGGTCTAACCTCAAGACTCGTGAAGTCACCCGTGGGGTCCCCTTGGATGTTTTGGACAGTGGACTCAACAGACCATGGCCACGAGTCATGCCCTGTGGCAATGACCCATGAGGTCCCTCGTGGGGACTGGCGACTAGAAATTTCCTGCACTTTAATAAGAGTGTTTTCGTAATTCCTAAGTTCCTAAGGCCTAAACTATGTCATTTTGGGTATTGTTTTGAGTGAGATAAGATGAGTTAAGTCCTTTATGGAATTCCCATTCTCATGCAAAAGTCTAGAGAGATTTTTTGGGAGATCCAAGGTCTTCTTCCCTAAATTTTCATCAATTTCTTTGTGGGTATTCAAGGAATCTCGAAATCAATCCATTCCCAGATATGTAAGGTTTTAGAATGGGTGAAATTCTTCCTCACCCATGCCCAAATTTCGATTTAAATAATTAATCCTCCCACTCAAGTTCTATGGGGGTTTTACCCAAATGCATGAAAATGTGTTTCTCTTTATGGGTATGATTTAATTGAGTTTCATTATTGAATTATGAATGATGGGTAGATTTTATATTTTCTTTAAATCATGTTTCAATCTTTTTAAATATAAAATGACCATTTGATGACGCTTCATGAAAGTTATGATTTACGATGAATATGCAATATTTTGAATTTATTGATGACGGAAACAACATGAATTCAAGTTACCCATGTCTATGAGCATATTTTGAAATAATTGAATATGATGAAGTATTGGGAAATGTCCACATGTTGAAGAATGATTTATGATTTATGAAGGGAATTACATAATTTATCGATTTATTATGTTGGCCGATGAAAAAGGGCCTATGATTCTTGGCTAAGCATGTTTTAAAGGGGATCAATGATGATAAATGTTATATTTTAGCCAATGAATCTTAATGAATGATGTTATTGAGTTACGTATGAGCTTATATGCATGTTTTTGGGAGCCGTTTCTAGCACTGAGCAACCCAGCGTTCAAAGGACTACGCCGGTGTCCCATAACCACATGCCACCGTGGGTTCGTAAATGATATGATGTATTGATAACGATCACCTCAAATATGATATCACGCCCAATGCATGACCCTCACCTGGCAAGACAGGGTCGTCTTTGCCCACTTGAGCGAGATAGTGGGGCATCATGAAAAGCTCTACCATGATCGTGTCGGTTATGATGAGTCCTCCATTGTTCCGCATGTTTTATGCATTGTTATGGTTATGTTGTTGGCTCAAATTATGTTTTGATAAAGTTTACTTACGATTATGAAAATTAATGATTATGAATGATTTGAAAGTCTTGAGCCTTATGTTTATTACGAAGATTTGATGTAAGCATGATGTCCTTCTCTTATATTTATTTATGGGTCTTATTTACTCTAAAATTTCCGTTTTACTTACATTTCATACTCAATACATTCCACGTACTGACCGCATACTTTCTATGTTGTATCATTTCATGATACAGGGTTCAGATCTCAGGCTCATCCTCACCCTTAGTCCATCTCAGTTTACGCTTTCAGCTTATTGGTGAGTCCTTATGTTCTGAGGGTCGTTTGATAGACTTTCATGTTATTTTTGTTTCAGTATTGGTCAGTTTAGTTGGGGATGTTGTGCCATCAACCCATCTTATGTATTAGAGGCTTTTAGACAAATATGTAGTGCTCAACTATGTATATGTCCAGTATTTCCTGATGTTATGCTATAATTTCATTTCCGCTGTATTTTTATGATTATCATTTCGCTTATTTGAATGAGATTAGTTGTATGCATGTGCCATGGGTCGACTTGGGATATCTTAGGGTCCCTTGTCCCATGTCTATGATCCGAGTGTACGTTCGGGTCGTTACACATACTAGCAAGGATATTACTGGACAAATCTACCCACATGTATTGTCCTGACTCGTACTCAGCCAATTTCCCTCATGTATTCTCTGTCTACCCTGTGACATAAGAAACTACGACAATGGATATTTTTCTTCAGTCACTAGCACACTATGAGGGTTAGTCTGTTTCTGACTTAAACCTTGCTATTGCTTGGAGTCTGTTGCTTACAGATTCTCACAAGTACTTGGCCGTTCTAGAAATCTTAACTTCCCTCCTGATTTACTATCGTGAGGGTCTAGGGGACTAATTTAAGCATTAGGGGTCTTAACCACTTTCCAACACTTCCTCAGAAACAACAGTTCTAGACTTGATTTACTATTTACTTCGGGCAACATGGCATTGATACTTACGCTTTCTGTTGTACTGAAAGGACAAGTTGGGAGGTGGAAAATGACCCCATTATTCAATACAAGGCTAAGGCGCAAAATTCAACAAACTCTAAAAGCTGTAGGTGCAACCCTCGCACAATCCTTTGCATATTTCAGATACCCCAACATTAATTGCCGCCCCTGTCTAATTCTAAACATCTACTAAGTGCTCTAACTCACATATATACTATAATCTTGACCTCCTATTCTGAGGATCAAGAAGGAACTGGGGACGATGCTGGCATATCTATTACCGTATGAGATTCCTGGTGCCCTGGGAGGATGTTGGGGAAATTAAAAGGACACCTGCATCCTCCTTCATGCTGATTGTCCCCCAACTGTGGCACCTCATTGGTACCTCCTCCTGATGTTGTAGCTGACTTGCAGCTGATTGAAGTATGTCCCAAATCAAACATTACTCTAGATAGACATAACAATGGAAGCTTAGGGACTCATAACTATACAACTCGGCTCTATAGCATGATCTTAGAAGAAGTAGGGATAACCATACTATTATGCCTCGTAGCCTCCTATTTATAGAATGTGGTGCACAACACATTTATAAACAAGACTCTACTAGACACGACTTGCAGACTCCCCGGGATACAACCTGCATATTCCTCCACTATTCTACTTCCCTACCTCAAATTCATGAATTCGACGACCTTGGGCTCCCTCAATTCCCCGGGGAAAGAATCTCTCTAGAAACACTATAGTGAACTCGACCCACTCTGCCGATCCTCCTTCCGCTGGCCTCCCTTCCTTCCACTGGTTGTACCAAATCTGAGCCACTCCTTTCAACTCCTAGGCAGCCAAATTAGATTCTCCACGGAGCTAACACACATAATCTAGGTGATCTTCCATACTCCTACAAGTCCTCTCCCACCTTGGATCCATGAAAAGCTTGAGGGTTCATTCTGGTGAAGTCCCAAACCCTGGCAGCTACTGCAGACCTTTTTACATCACTAGAACCACCTGCTGGTTCATTTAGTTGGTCATTGTCTGTGCCAACAGCTGAATCATCAATAAAAATTCTATTGAGTACACTTGATCATCCTGAGGGGCTACTAGAGCTGGTGGGGAAGGTCGGTTGGCATTGCCCAGTCCTCCTTCCATTTTCTCATTTTGGAGGTGTTACACCCTGTAAGTTTCTATCGTCTAATAGACATGTGTGTACGTATGTTGAGAGTCTCAGAGTAAGATGTATGTGATGAAGGGCTCGGGGGATGAATATACAAGCATGGCATCAAGCGAGAAGGAGGCCGGGGTCGGAGGCTAGGCGCACTGGGTGCACAACGCCAACCAGCCCGACACTATGGCCGGAGCGTCACGCCCCTTGGCCGGCGCTATGGGCGCTGCGTCGTGCACCCTAGTCCACCGACCCCCCACCTATATATATGATATTAAGTGATTGAAGGTTCATTTCAAAATATTCGCTTGATAGAGAAGTGAATGGAATGAAGGTTTTCTTTGGTTTTTCATCAAATTACGCTGCTAAACTCCGTACAAATGCAAATTAACTTCTAGTAAAAAGTTATAGACCTACAGGAAGCATCTCTACAAATTATTTCTTGAAAATTCACCCGGTACACTGGAACCTCACCAAGTAAAAGTTGTCGAAATTGCTTCAAATTGGATTCTAAATGGCCACTGGCAATAGGTAAACATTTCTCCCTACTAAACTCTCGAGAATTGTAAGTTTTGGCCAAATGAAACGGAGTTGTTGTTATTGTTAATCCTATTGAAAGATATTGTTATTCACCGATTCCTACTATTGAAATAGCCTTATTTTCTCAATATAAAGGCTGCAATTGAATGTAATCACTTGCTACAGGTTGAAACTAATAGAATAAACGAGAATCAACATTCGAGGTATGTCAAGGCTTATCCCTTTGGCAAGTTATTCTCATCATATAATGATACGACCTATGTTCTTGAACGGAGACAATGATCCTATACGTTGTAATTAGCTGCTTCTAGTTGATAAGTATTAATTTTATGATTAGCTATTGTTAGTAGAATATGATTTTATATATTATGGTTATATGCCAAAAGAAGTTTTTGATAGTATATTGCAGTATCCCTTGTTGGGAAAGAGTATGTTAAGTGTGACTTACTCTAGGAGTGTCATAGAAACTCCTCTGTCCTTCTCTTCTCTATATTAGTAGACTTCTGATTTTTTGCTATCATGCCAAGGCCTTAGAAGGTAAGGGTTAACTAGTGGGATTGATTTGGTAGGTTGGATAGCATCGCGCGCAGCCAGGCGATATAACTTTCAGTTTGACGCCTGTATTATCAGTAAAGCTCGCCCAGAGGCTGTTGGCGTACCTTAACGCCTCTAGAGCCAGAAATTTGGATAGGATGGTCATACTGTAGATTAAGCGGCACCAGGGTTGCCTAGTAAACTGAGTGACAGTTGGCCACCTAGTTAGTTACTATCAATGACTGTTACTTTTAGTCGACGTAATGCTTATCATACAGGTCGCCCAGGATGTCATCCTAGTTGCACAAGACAGATAGACCCGTGAGTACCCTAAGGAGGGAACCTTGTTAGTAGTGCCAATGCCCTAGCTTGCTCTTATAGATACTCAGATACAGGTTGCCGCAAATGGACAGGTCTAGGTAAACTTACCGACAAGGTTAAGAATTGCTAGAGAAGATGCATCAAATCTGAACAGACCAAGTTAAGACCTAAGGGTCTAGAACTATAGTAGTACAATTTTACCTTCAGGCTGAGATTGTAGTAAACCACCTGGGGAAGGTTAGGGATTTACTTCTTAGGAATATGTTTGGCCAAGTAGCAGCCCTAGTGTTTTTCTAAGCGAAGGAACTAAATAGTTGGTCATCCGCGACCTTACGGTTTGCTTGAGCTATCACTTTCCTAGCATGAAATTCAGAGTATTGTTAGGCCACTCCAGATCTCGCCCTATTCGATCTAGACCATTAGAGATTATGGTCACTGCTAGGATCCTCTAATCAGATGTAGGCACACGGGGTGTACTCGTTGGCAGCTATACAAACTATTCTAGGGGCGGGTAGCAGTCGCGTTAGGCCTTAAGAACTAGATACGCCTTTTGATGAATAGATTAAGAGTAAAATGCTGTGTTTGGTTGGGATTGACCCAACCTAGGATAGCCTTCCATTGAGAAACTTCCCTGTTGCTAACTGTGTGTCATCGCCTACGAGGCTATTGATCGCTCAGAGGAGCTTTATGATAATATTATCTCCTACGGGGATATTGATCACTCCAAGGAGCTATATGATGTCCGGCGGGACTATACTCAGGCCTAAGCCATATTTATGTCCATCTGTGTATGGACCTCTTTTTGTGTCATATTGACGTCACTGACCCTCCATCGAGCCTTGTGTGCCTAGAGTGCAGTTATAGGAGCCCACCGACCTTAGACACAGTTACAAGACTCTAGCGGGCTCATATGCAAACCCAAAAGCCAGGTAGGTTGGCTATAGTACTAGTAGAATCATAGGAACCTGGATAGGGGTATATAGATTGAATTGTATTTTCCAGGGCATATAGGGACCCTGGTAGGTTATTTTTTTGTTTCTTGCACCTTCCAGGCTTATGGGGTCCAAGTTAGATTCTTGTTTGTATTCTTGCTTGTTAGTTGTAGCCTATAAATGTATAGTCGCACAGTTTTAGCTCATATATATGTAGCGATTTACTGAATGTAGGTTATGAATAAGAAAGTTTACAGGTTATCTTCTACCCCTTCTTGCTATTTACTTTAAGTTCTTTATCAGTTTCTATTAAATCTTATCTACTGCCTTACATATTCGTTACATATTGGGTACATATTGTATTGACGCCCAACTATGGGGCGCTGCATACTTTCCTGCAGGTTAAGACAGACAGATGGCGATATCTCCAGCAGCTATTCAAAGTGAGCATTTTGGCTAGCCTCTTTCATTTGGAGTTGCCATGTTGTACAGGTTTATCTGTCTTTTATCTGTATAGAATTTGGGTAGGCCGAGCCCAGTCTCGACCAATATTTTCACTCCTAGGGACATGTAGACGACAATATTCAATTAATTGGTTGTGTTGGCTGTGTGGGGCCTAGTATAGCTGCTTGTTTTCATTTTCGTTATGACTAGATAGCATAGTGGTCTTGCCGGCCGGCATAGGATCCTTATTATTGTTATGTTGGTTGGGTTAGCTGTTTTCTTTTAAAAGTACTACGTGGCCTTGTCGGCCCAAGATTGTGTTTACAGTTGAGATATAGCAGTTTGTTTTCTTGATCTTGATTCGCTGTTAGGCACTAGAGTTGCCTATGCCTAGCCAGGTCAGCCCAGATTCCAGAATGGCGTGAACTATAGAAGAAAGAATTCAGAAGTCGAGAATTGAGTCCAGTATGAATCTAGAAAGCATGTTTTATAATATTATGATATATTAAGAATAAAAGTTAGTAAAGCAATATCAG
>JACEIK010002174.1:0-10172 GCA_018107945.1 Datura stramonium | reverse complement strand
TTAAGAACCGTTAATGATGAAAAAAATACAATATAAGTGTTTGTATTGGTTTTAACATCACTTTGTGTAACCCTAGCTTGTTAATTCGCCATGGTTACCACAACCCTCACTATGGAGGTTTTAGCCTCTCATAGTTGTAAAATTGTGATTTTCTTTCATGATTAAGAATAAAAATCAATACTTACAATAATGATTGAGAAAAAAAATTCTTTAATTACTCCGCAAAATCTTGAAAAACAAGTAGCAAGAACAAAATGAATTCAAGAAAAGGTTGATCACAAGTTGAATCAACTCAATCCTCTCTTTCCCTTACTTGTGTCGCTTGTCTATCCTTATCTGATTGTCTCCAATAATGTCTCTGATAAAAATCTGCTCTCTAATTTTTCTCTCACCTCTATTACATAGAAATAAAAGGTATTTATAATAGTAGAGTAAGCCTTCCTTGTTCCTTCATGGAGTGGAATTGGGATTTCTAACTCCTTTTCCTAGTTTTGACTTTCTAAAATACCAAGAAAAGTATTTATACAAATAATTAGAACTTTTTTCTAAATTAATAGGGAAATTAATTAACTGCCGCCGTCTGATCCTACGACTCATACCATGAACCTACAAGTCGTAGCTTCCTCTTATACAATGCTCAGCAACCTTGAATTTGGTTATGTCCTGAAAGTTGGTATGACTCGTACAATGCTCTTATGAGTCGTACAATGCCTGTCATGGTCTGATCTTGTGAAGTTGGGGTATTCTCTGAATATTTTCACGAGTGTTGTGGTACAACTCGTACCTTGGTATGACGACTCATGACTGCCTCGTGCCCTTGGATCTGCCAATCACATTTTCTCTGAAGTTCACCACAACTTTTTGGTGTGATTCGTATGTGATCATCAAGACTCGTATCTTCCATTCGTACCATGAGCTCAGAAGAGTGCAATATCCGTATAACTTTCCACGACTGCTATGGTACAGCTCATACCAGGATGGTACGACTATGGCCAGTACCTTGTGCTGAATTTTATCATGGATGTTATGCACAACTTATACCTCATAGGTACAGCTTGTACTGAAGTCTGCAATTTTACCATTTTCAACACTCTTTTCTCTTCTTTTGCACATTTTAACTCCAATACATAATTTCCCTGAAAACAAAGTAAAAGTGCATCATATCTATATAAACACACCTAAGACCATGCATATTTTCTAAGTTTTAAGCGTCAAAAGTGTTGTAAATTCACAACATATCAACACCCTCAACTTAAGACTTTTGCATGTCCTCAGGCAAAGAAAATAAAAAATAAAAATAACGCTTAACTAGAAAATAAACCTAGGATACTACAGCCAACAATCAATCAAAATTTTCACCATGAACTTAAACAACTTTTGACCCTTTTTCTCATAAACTAAATAAGCATATGCACAACAAGCAATCGAAAATCATGATAAACAAGGATCAAGATATGTCACCCAGCTATTAACAGATAGCCAAGTCATGACCAATGCTTTTCACATAGACAATTGGCAGAATCAAACACAAACCATGTACCCTTACAGCAGATGAAGTCCCCTATTCACAAATATTGGAAAATATGACACATGGGACTGAACAAGTAAGACTCTTTCCCTCACAAAGAAGTTCCAAATACTGCATATTGGATACCATACGCTTGCCCTTATTTTCTCTACTTCGGTTGTCAGATGGTCAGGCTAGGATCATTATAGGACTTGGTTTTGGCTTATAATGTAGGCTTTCAGGCTGGGTATAGTAGAGATGGAATCTTTTGAGTTACTAAACCCCTCCTTCGCACTACATACACATGGCTCCATTTTTTAAAACTTTTTTTCACCCTTTTCACTTTTTCAGATTTTTCCTCCCTTTTCTCCATTTTTATGTACTTGTATAAGTGTGGTGAGTTTCTTAAGAAAAATTTATTCATCATTCTCTCTTTTTTTTTGTATTTTCTTTTTCAATTTTTCTTTCTTTTTCTTTGGTCACACCACATCTCATTTTTCACCTTTTTTCTTTTCTCTCCCTTTTTCACCATTCCACTATTTATGCACCCCGACTCTAGCCACCCTCAACTTAGGCATTTTTCCTATGTTGAGGTTCACAATGTCCAAGGAGGGACCAGGGCCAAAATAGGTTCATTATAAAAAATGGGTACGGTTAATTGGTTAGTCAAAGAAATATGGTTTATATAGAGCTCAAAATTTTGGATCAAGGGAATCATATCATTTCGGTAGGGTTATTTAAGCTAAGGTTAAAAAAGAATAGCCTATGATCCTTTCCAAACCAACAATCCTAAAACCTATGTAGAGACCAACCGAGAAAGTTCTAGATCCTTTACGCAGTATTGAACGAGGTATTAGACCTCGCTCACTCATGGTACATGACTTTCATTCACTTTACCTGTCTAGTTTATACATGGATTAACAACAACTATACATGCCAATATATTAAATGACATAAAAGATCGACAAAAATCGTGCTTGCAATCACAAGTACATAGCTAATCATAATTTTTTTTGAAAAAAAACAGGGTCAATTTTTCAAAATATCAAAACTAGTGGAATTTATTGGTTGAGTAATACTAAGGTACTTTCTAATCAAAAATCACAAAAATAAAATCCTAAACATGTCGGTTCTACTAGATAGCATGCCCAAGGGAAAAGAAATACGGCAAGAAAAACCCTCGGACGAATGAAAATTCCCAAAAATTACAAGCACACCCCTCCCCCATTTTTAAAAAAAAGCATGCTTCATACCCGAAGCATAGAATGTAAAAACATAGGAAAGGGGACATACCTGTGGTTACTCAGACTCACCATCCATGGATTGCCTCCCACGTAGCGCCTGATTTAACGTCGCGACACGACGTAAGTATCTTGACTACTTAGACTTCATCAAGAAACTTGAACTCATCCTCCACTGTCTTGGATGCTTGGCTTTTCCAAGAGGTTCCCTAGATGAGACAAAACAAAACAAACAAAATGTAAAAAAGGAAATAACTAACAAAAAAGTAAATTACAAGCAAAATAATCTAGTCTTAGCCGTATTCCCCGACAACTGTGCCACTTTTTGATAACTCTCAAACCACACCTCTTACTGAAGTGAGAAGTGCACGTTGCCAATAAATTACCCAACAAGAGGTTGGGGTCGATTCCACAGGAAATAGGGAGACTGGATTATAGCGGACAACTGAACTTGTAAGGTACTTACTTCAAAATAGGGGGATTCTAGAGAAAATCATTAATAAAAGCAAATATCAAAATTCTGATGTTAAGTCAATATCAAAGGATAACTAGGTTTTGTGTTCCCCATGGGTTCATAACTACTTTGGGTACACACTCATGATTATCACCAATACTTACTTATAGAACTGATAACCTAGATTTATTCAAACGACTGACCAGTCCCTATTGAATGACTGTAGACAATTACTCAACCAAGTCTCTTGAGATGTTTCAAACTATCCATTATCACTAAGTTCCAGATTTAACTATAAATGCAACCACAACTCAAGTTAATACAATGATTATCAAAATCAAGACTCTGTTTGTAATTCTCTTTTCCTAATCTCTACCTCTTCGACCAAAGCAAGTAAAGAATTTGGGCACTTCCTAATGTTGCGCACCGTTAAGAACCGTTAATGATGAAAAAAATACAATATAAGTGTTTGTATTGGTTTTAACATCACTTTGTGTAACCCTAGCTTGTTAATTCGCCATGGTTACCATAACCCTCACTATGGAGGTTTTAGCCTCTCGTAGTTGTAAAGTTGTGATTTGAATTCATGATTAAGAATAAAAATCAATACTTACAATAATGATTCAGAAAAAAGAACTTCTTTAATTACTCCGCAAAATCTTGAAAAATAAGTAGCAAGAACAAGATGAGTTCAAGAAAAGGTTCATCACAAGTTGAATCAACTCAATCCTCTCTTTCCCTGACTTGCGTCCCTTATCTATTGTTATCTGATTGTCTCCAATAATGTCTCTGATAAAAATCTGCTCTCTAATTTTTCGCTCTCCTCTATTACATAGAAATAAAGGGCATTTATAATGGTAGAGTAAGCCTTCCTTTTTCCTTCACGGAGTGGAATTGGGATTTCTAACTCCTTTTCCTAGTTGAAGTAGGATTTGAATTTCTAATAAAACCTAGAAAAGTATTTATACAAATAATTAGAACTTTTTCCTAAATTAACAGGGAAACTAATTTAGGTATTGCCACCTGATCCTACGACTCGTACCATGAACCTATGAGTCGTAGCTTCCTCTCGTACAATGCTCAACAACCTTAAATTTGGTTAAGTCCTTGAAGTTGGTATGACTCGTACAATGCTCTTACGAGTCGTACAATGCCTGTCATGGTCTGATCTTGTAAAGTTGGGCATTCTCTGAATATTTTCACGAGTGTTGTGGTACAACCCGTACCTTGGTATGACGACTCATGACTGCCTTGTGCCCTTGGATTTGCCAATCATATTTTCTCTAAAGTTCACCACGGCTCTTTGGTGCGATTCATATGTGATCATCACGACTCGTATCTTCCATTCATACCATGAGCTCAGACATGTGCAATATCTCTATAATTTTCCACGACTGCTATGGTACGGCTCGTACCA
The DNA here is from genome assembly GCA_018107945.1 of Datura stramonium. NCBI lineage: Eukaryota > Viridiplantae > Streptophyta > Magnoliopsida > Solanales > Solanaceae > Datura > Datura stramonium. The sequence goes on along the minus strand of JACEIK010002174.1, from coordinate 5,553 downwards.
AGAGTCGTACATGGCCAGTGCCTTGTGCTTAATTTTATCACTGATGCTATGCACGACTCGTACCTCATAGGTACGACTCGTAATGAAGTCTGCAATATTACCATTTTCAGCACTCTTTTCTCTTCTTTTGCACATTTTAACTCTAATACATAATTTTCCTGAAAACAAAGTAAAAGTGCATCATATTTGTGTAAACGCACCTAAGACCATACATATTTTATAAGTTTTAAGCATCGAAAGTGCTATAAATTCGCAGCACATAAGTTCTGACCTTTGCCTGTCCCTCAAGTGTTGCACTTTTAGGAAACTTTAGCTACTGGAGTAGTAGAATGGGCCCTATTTCCTCCATTTCCCTACCGGGTAAATGTAGACTTCCTCTAAAAATGGCTTTGTTTGCTGCACCCATAGCATCCTTCTCTACCTAAGTAGCACTCTTCCAAATAGCTCTGCCACACTTGCCACAAGGTGGATTTCAAGAGGTTCCCTATACTGTACTACCCTACATTTGTGAACTCTAACCATTTTGAAACCTTTGATCATTCCTATTTCTTGGATCTAGTGCACTGACAACTAACAATTCAGGTCTAGAGGATCTCTTCCGAAAGAAGTACTTGTTACCATTTGCATTCCTCTACTGACTAGCCTTATGACTCGCTAACTTTTCCTTCTTACTTTGATGCTCCTCTCTATATTTCTGCTTATCCTACTCTAGATATTGGGAGTAAAACATAAGCCTGGAGACATCCATATCATTGATCAGCAGTGAGCCCTTACATTCCTTCTTCACATGCTTTCCCAACCCGAATACCAGCTTCCTCATTCTAGCTCTCATATCCAATACAATCTCTAGGCCATACCTAGATGTTGGGTTGAACTTAAAACCATATTCCATCATGCTCATTGTACCCTACTTCAAGAACACGAAAACTTATGCCTTAGAATCTCTCAATTCTTGAGGGAAGAAATGGTTCAATCTACTTGTATCTAAAGGATTGAATTTTTAGCAAAAGAAGAAATTCATGCATGATGTCTGGAAATTCTTTTGGGATGAAACTTACCTCTTCCGAAGTTGTGCAGATGGTTTAACACGGAGGTGTGTTCCGAAAGTGGAGATGGTCCCAATTCTAGAGGTGTGTCACTCTTCCCCTGTGGGAGGTCATTATGGGAGCGTATGAACAGCGGCCAAGGTGTTGCAATGCAGGTTTTATTGGCCTACCTTACATCAAGATGCACATGATTTTGTGAAGCAATGTGATCGATCCCAGAGGACAGGGAGCATTTCGAGGCGGCATGAGCTCCCGCTAACACCCATCTTAGAGGTTGAGTTGTTTGATGTTTGGGGGATCGCTTCATGAGTCCTTTTGTAAGTTTTTACGAGAACAAATACATCATGGTGGTGGTGGATTATGTTTCCAAAAGAGTGGAATTTGTTGCATTACCAAACAATGAAGCGAGAAGTGTTAAGCTCTTTTTAAGGAAACATATCTTCTCGCGGTTCGGTACCCCTAGAGCTATTATTAGCAATGGAGACTCTCATTTTTGAAACCGGGTTTTTAGAACACTACTAACTAAGTATGGTGTTAAGCATAAAGTGGCCACCCCATATCATCCATAGACCAGCGGACAGGTGGAAGTTTCAAACCGGGAAATAAAGTCCATCTTGACTAAAACAGTCAACCTAAATAGAACATATTGGGCACAAAAGTTAGATGACTCATTATGGGCATATCAAAATGCTTTTAAACCACTGATTGGAATGTATCCTTACCAGCTAGTGTTTGGTAAAGCATCTCACCTCCTGGTGGATGTAGAACACAATGCTTTTTGGGCATTGAAGAGTTTAAACCTGGAATGGGGAAGAGCAATCCAAGGTCGAATCCATAATTTACATGAGATGGATTAATTCAAAATGAAGTTATATGAGAATGAAACAATTTACAAAGACAGAATGAAATATTATCATGACCAAAAAGTGTTGCAGCGTAATTTTGTTCCAGGGGATTGGGTCTTATTGTTCAATTCTCGACTAAGGCTATTCCCCGAAAAGTTAATGTAATACCCCAAATGTGCTTACAAATAAACCCGGGAGTTTAAAAGTTGAAAACTACTGAAATGGGGAAAATTTCACAGAACAGACCATGCAACGACTCGTGGTATCAAACCACGGGTTGTTATATGCAGTCGTTGGTTAGGGGAGTTTGGTGGCAATTGAGACAACGAGTGGTACGAGGACCCATTGTGAAATACAATGGGTCATCCTTTTCAGTCGTGGTGAAGCCTGGATTTCAGCAGGTGGGATACAACGGGTCTACCAATGATTCGTGGTGAGTTGTAACAACCCGACTTTATTGACTTGACCAGGAAAAACCAAGTTTTTCTATTTTTTATGATACATCTTAATTGTTAATTGAATGAAATTGGTTGTTGTTTTGGTGCAATAAATTACAGTGTAGATGACATATCAATACCACGAATAATTGGAAGCAACCACGAGTCGTGGTGAGGCTTGTGATAAGAAGGTTCAACTTTTGTGATGAGCGAACAATGGAAGATGTAACGGATCGTTGTTTTAGAGGACGAGTCATCCTGTCCGTTTGTTGGTCAGTTCTAAAAGTAAGCTACTGCAGTGCAAACCATGAGCGTCAGAACGGGTCATCGTTAGCTCTAATGACCCGTTGGTTCCATCCGTTAGTTCAACCCGACCAATTTTCAAGGCAGATTCATTAAGGGCATTTTCAACTTTTTCATGCTATGAGACCCTAAACTACGTCTTTTTAACTCATGGAAGGTGGGTTTTAGGGGGCATAATTTATTCTAAGTCCCCATTCATGCATGCAAGAATATTGAGAGGTAATCAAAAGTGATTCAAGGCTSTTCTCTTAAATTCTTTGAATTTCCTTCTTGGACTTTCAAGGGAAGTTAAGAATCAGTTGTTCCAGGTATGTAAGGCTATCAAAGGGTTATTTCTTCTGCACCCATTCCATCCTCTATGATTTTTACAAAAATTTTATTAAAAACTCATGGGGTTTTGGAGATGATTTTTATAAAAGTCTAATGATTTGATAATGGGTTTTGTGATTTTAGAATCTCATCAAAATCTATGGGTTTTGGATCAGTTTTCATTATTTAAACCATTCATAATTTAATCGATTTTGATTTCTGTGAAATTAAGCCTAATTATGCATGACTCATGATGGATTGATTTATGATCTTCTCTTCAAATGATGATATTTACGAACCCAGCATGATCCCATCACGATTTTATGAATTTGACGTTATATGCATTATTTACAAGCATATATGAACCTTATGAATTATGAATTATGTTTTGGCCGACTCACGGGCCTTGTTTCATGGGTAGTTCACATATGTAAAAGTATGCTTATGATTATCATGATTTAACTCGCCCATGAATTCATGCATGATATACTATGAGCACTATTTATGTTTTGGGAGTAGTATCGAACACCGAGTAGGTTCGGGGCTCAGGTTAAGCTTCGGATCTCATGAACTACATGCCACCGTAGGTATGTTGGGACCCTTTTAATGATTGTCCCTGACCCAAATGTCCCTTTTTCATGGTGATATCACACTTTTATAGTCCTACCCTTGGCAAGGTATGGACACCCTCCCGACTAGGGTTATAAGTCGGGCTTCATGTATGCTCATATGGGGTATGTCGGTTAAGAGAATCTCCCACTATTCCTTATGATTTATGCATGTTTATGATTATGTATATTGGATTAAGTCATGTTCAATAAAGATTTTCTCTTATGATCATGATTACGATTGCATTACAAATGTTTTGAAAACCTTGAGCCTTATGTTACATTATGATGTTTATGATATGAGCATGTCCTACTCTTATGATCATTGATGAGTTTTATATGTTTTAAATGTCCGTTTTAATTACCTTGCATACTCAGTACATTCCACGTACTGACCGCATACTTCCTATGTTGTATCGTTTCATGATACAGGACCTAGCTCTCAGGCTCACCCTACTCAATAGCTCCTCAGAGTTCGCTATCAGCTTATTTGGTGAGTATTCATGTTCCGGGGGCCAAATGTTCAGACTCTATTCTCTTCTTTCGATTTCAGAATTATTGGGTTAGTTGGGGAGTTGTCCCATCAACCCGTCTTTCATGATTAGAGGTTTTTCAGACTACAAGTTGTATTCATCCGTTATGGGATTATGTATTATCCTTTCTCCATATTTCTGACATGTTTACGTTTTCTTATGTTAAGTCTTCCGCTTATGTGATTGAGTTAGATGTATGCTCATGCCATGGGTTGACTTGGGGTCTCTTGGGTCTCCTTGTCCCATGTCTACGATCCGGGTGTATGTTCGGGTCGTGACAAACTTAGTATCAAAGCCATAGGTTTTGATGTTTCCTAGGGTGTCTGAAAGTCGCATTGATTAGAGTGTTTTTCATGGCTGTGAAGCACGCCACACTTATGAAGGAGAGGCTATGAGACATTTTGGAAATGTTCTTTTCTTTCATGATCTATGTCATGTGATGAAAAGTCCTCTACCATTCTAATTCATGCTATTCATGTTTGCAGCATCATGCCTCCACACCGAGTGAACACCAAAAAAAATGGTAACGATAATGATCATGAGGGTCCCAATGGTGAGGATCATCAGCCAGCCCCACCCTTTCACGAGGAGCACGCACCAGAGCCAACTGCGCACACTGAGATTAGGGCAGCGATTCAGATGCTGGCACATGCCATGATGACCCAGGTTCAAAATCAGAAAGTGGTGCATTACCCTCAAAATGGGAATGCGGCGGTAGCCAGGGTGAGGGATTTCTTGAGGATGAGCCCTCCTGAGTTCACGAGGTCGAAGATGGACGAGGATCCCCATGATTTCTTTAAGGAGATTTTGAAGATCACCCAGGTTATGGGGGTGAACAATGGAGAGTGTGTTGACTTGACCTCCTATCATCTAAAGGGGATGGCTTGTGTATGGTTTAAGTAGTGGAGAGATGCCAGGGAAGTGAGTGCAGGCCCGATAAGCTGGGAAGAGTTCCACGCGACATTTTGGATCAGTTTTTCCGTTGGGAGATGAGGGAGCTCAAGGCGGCCGAGTTTGTTAATTTAAAGCAGGGTAACATGTCTGTTTAGAACTATGCATTAGAGTTCACTCGATTATCTAAGTATGCTCCATAGTTGGTGGCGAACTAGAGGGCTCGGGTGAGTCATTTTGTGCATGGTAAAGAAAGGAAAAGTCTTAAACAAGGAAGGAAGGGAAAGAAGGTGAAGTGAGTGGAATTGATGTAAGGTATGTCACAAAAAGCATTAGGGAGGATCTAGTCACTATATTCAAATATTCATCCTACCCTTACCCCGAGCCTACGTCATAACCCTCAAGTCCTAAATGATTCTACGTACAACTACTCTACATTAGTGGAGAATTACATGAAGGGCAAGCCTATAGGTCAAGTGTGTCACGCCCCGCCTTGGGGGGTATGACTGGCACCTGGTGCCCTAGTAGGACCTGGACTGCTAACTGGTGAGCCTAAGCACATCTGGTGCTCGGCTAGCTCT
>JACEIK010002173.1:195851-211983 GCA_018107945.1 Datura stramonium | reverse complement strand
TTACACAAAATACATGAGATTATTCTTAAATTAAGGTACAACATGGGTAAAACATGGGTATAAAATAGTATTTGGGCATGTAAATATGCCCAAGATCAGCCAACATGTGGATAGCTACTCGGAACTCAGCATGAGCGATGTGATCCCCCATTTGGTCTGCCTGGGCTGGTGGTACCTGCTGACGGACGTCACCATGACCTCTTCCATTCGCTCGTCAGGGAGGCATTATCTGCGAGTGCATAAAGCACAAGTCAGGGAAGGAACCATTTAGAGCTTCATACCCTACGCATGATAAGAATATGAAGAAAGGAACATTCCTAAAACGTCTCATAGCCTCTTCGTCATAGGTGTGGCGCGCTTCACACCCATGAAGAAGACTCTACTTAACCCGACTTTCAGACACCTTAGGACACTCTAAACCTATTGCTCTGATGCCAAGTTTGTCACGACCCGAGAGTACTCCCAGACCGTAGACACGAGACAAGGAACCCCGAAAGGCTCCAAGTCTACCCATGGCACAATCATCACATACACTTAACATAAGAAACATCTAACGTCATAACCCAGCGAAAGAAAATAACGAAAATCTAATATGATCCAAAAAGACAATTTATCAATGTTTTAAATACAACGCTAAATCTGTCTACATAAGTTTGAAATCCTTCTAACAACGGATGAGTTGCTAGGACAACCCCTAGCTAACTCCAAAGGTCTTAAAACTGAAACATAATAAAATAGGAGTATAAGTCACGACCTCAGAAGATGAGGACTCACCACTAGCAACTGGGAGAGGAAGGAGCATATCTAGCCACGCGGCTGAAACTGGAGACCTGAATCTATATCATAAAATGATATAACACAAGAGGCATGCAGTCAGTACTTGGAATGTATTGAGTATGCAGGAATGTAAAAAAACAACTCATAAGCATCAAAATACAAAATAGGGAGTACCGTAAATCACCAGGTTAGTAATGTAACCGAAAAGAGATACAATAATCTATATGATATCCTCATATACATATAAACATAATCACGTGATAAGGACATGCATTCTTACAAGTTCAACTGGATCACAAAAGTATTGATCTTATGACACAGAAATGCAACGTCATGACTGATATATATATAAAGGGTCCCCGACTGTCCAAGGGAAACATTCTCACTCGCAAAAACCCCTAACCGTCGATGAAAGGGAAAACTTTGATATAAGAAATCATTGACTAACTAGGGATGTACGAAATACTCTTGCTAATGAGAACTCCTGACTGACTAGGGAAATACTCTTGCTAACGAGAAATCCCAAACGACTAGAGAAATACTCTTGCTAATGAGAAATCCCGACTTTCTAATGAGAAATCTCGAGCGACTAGGGAAATACTCTTGCTAACGAGAAGTCCCGACTGACTAGGGAAATACTCTTTCTAACGAGGAGTCCCGACCGACTAGGGAAATACTCCTTCTAATGAGGAATCCCAAATGACTAACGTTAATCCGAATCGTAACAGCTAATCAGAGATAAAAGGACAGTTACTGATTTTCATCATACAACATTCTTATCAACAGGGTGGGGCTACTTTCTAATAACATCATCCCAGAAGTTGCAATATCATTCTCATGCGTTATCATCATGGAATTTAATTTATAGCTATCTCAAGCCTCTCTTGCTAACGAGCATTCTATAGGGTCACACTATGCATATAATATCATGGCACTCCAACTCCAAGTTCACCTCATTCACATATAATAAGGATCTTGCATGGTTAATAAATACAACTCATACTCTATCAAGATATATGACTTCACTTATTTAAGTCTACAACATTCCACACACTAGTAACAATCACTCATTTGTGAACTCTTTAGCCACGGGCGTTTTAGATTCTAAGGTTTTTATAAAAACAATTTAAATGAGGATAACAATGTAGAATCTGCTCAGGCTTCGTAGTTCAACAATGGAGGTGAAATCTTCGTACGCCAAATCAATTAAATCTAAAGCAGGGTAAGGAAACCTAACTTATTTCAATTGCTCAAGCCCATAGCTTCTACTCAATCCCATATGATCAACAACATCATACTAAAGTCATTAGAGTTAATTATGCAACATTTTCACACTTCCATCATGGTCATGAGTTTCTACGATAATCATGAAAGGAATGTACAATTCCCAATTGATACAAGAATCAATTTAGGAAGAATGTACTACATGCATACATACTTACCTAATCTTCAAAATTTCATCGTATTCATGCATGACTATGAAAATCAAGTGAACAATAAGAAGAACCCATTTATTACTCAATTTAATACATAAAGAACATGCTACCATCATACAATCCCAACATATAACCCATAATCCAAAGCGACCCATTAATTAACATTCCAATTCATCCCATAATCGCATTAAATTTTAGCATTTAGAAAAGGATGAGGAAGAAATTACCCATTATTCAAAACCCTAGATCATGATATTCTAAATAATTTAAATTGGTTTCTTATTGAAAACATTTTTGGGCACAAGAATGAAAAGATATACTTGTTGAAGTCCCACCTACCTAGTCGACGAAAACCACGCTCGAAAATCTCCCTTGAAGCTTGAAGAACACCTTGGGAATTTCCTTAAATCATTAGAGAAGAGAGGAGGAAGAAGGAGATTGAGAGAATGAGGGTTTAGGCTTAGGAAAACCCTTAAAAACATCCCCAAGCATGTCCAAAATGAAATCAATTTAAATCTGTGAGCATGGGATTTTACCAACATTCCCCTGATAAAATCTCAAAATTTTCCCGAACTGATGCCACGACTCACCTGACAAGTCGTCCCACCCAAAGACACGTTAGGTCCACTCGTCCGGTATGCTGGAAATTATCAACCTCAAGGCCATGACCAACATCACGACTCGTCACCCCACCCAATGATTCGTCCTGCCATTTCATCAAGTTTACTGGAAATTTCCTTAGAGCCAAAACTTCTCCCTCCTAGCAACTGACTAGACGAGTCATTGCCACTCTTAATGACTCGTCAAGTCATCTGTCACCATTGCTTCCTGACCTCCACCCCACGTCTGCACATGACGACTCGTGGTGTCATTAAGTCTCCCGTCCTGAGATATTTTTGCTAGTTTTTCTGCACTTTTCTAGTTATACTTCCCGAGTCTATTCTTAGTCCCTTCCTGGGTATTACAACAGCCCATTGTTTCTAGTCATTGTTCGACGATTGAGAATTCCACTTCATACAATGGATGGATACCACGACTTGTTGGATGCCACCATGAGTTGTGGTGAGGCTCATGGAATGGAAAGTCATAATGGTCAATGGGTTGACAACGGTCGATCCAACAATCCGTTGATTGTAGCAACGACTCGTCCTGAAGAGTCACAGAAAGAATCTGGGGATGTCATGAGGTAGTGGACCCAACGATCGATACCAAGATTCATGGTTTTGTGCAACGACCGGTTGGATCGGTCGTTGGTCCGTCTGGAGCAATTTTCAGGGGAAATTTTATCAAGGACATTTTCGACTTTTCAATGCTTTGAGACCCTAAACTATGTCATTTTGTGTATTTTCCTGAGTGTGTTAAGATGGGTTAAGTCCCCAATGCATACCCATTCCCATGCAAGAGCTTTAGAGAGGTTTTTGAGAGATTCAAGGTCTTCTTCCCCAAGTTTCCATCAATTTCCTTGTGGGTATCAAGGAAACTTCGAAATCAGTCTATCCCCAGGTATGTAGGGTTTTAGAATGGGTGAAATCCTTTCACAGTCATATCCAAACTTTGATTTAAATCATGAATTATCCTATTCAAGTTCTATGGGGTTTTACCTAAATGCATGAAAATGTGATTTCTCTTTATGAGTTTGATTTAATTGAGTTTTAAGTATTGAATTATGAATTATGGGCAGGTTTTATATTATTTTATTCAAAATCATGTTTTAATCTTTTTAAATCTAAAATGCCCATTTGAAGAAGGTTCATGAAAGTTATGATTTATGATGAATATGCAATATTTTGAATTTATTAATGACAGAAAAGCATGAATTCAAGTACCCATGTTTATGAGCATATTTTTGAAGAATTGAATATGATGAAGTATTGGGCAATTCCCACATGTTGAAGACTGATTTATGATGTATGATTTATGAAGTGAATTACATGATTTATCGATTTATGATGTTGGCCGATGAAAAGGGCCTATTATTCTTGGATAAGCATGTCTTAAAGGGGATCAATTATGATAAATATTATATTTTAGCCAATGAATCTTAATGCATGATGTTATTGATTTATGTATGAGCCTATATGCTTGTTTTTGGAAGCCTTGTCTAGCACCGACCAGCCCGACGTTCAAAGGACTATGTCGGTGTCTCGTAACCACATTTCACCATGTGTTTCTAAATGATGTGATGTATTGATAATGATACCCTCAAATTTGATATCACACCTAATGCACGACCCTCGCCTAGCAAGCCAGGGTCGGCTCTGCCCACTTGAGCGAGATAGTGGAGCATCATGAAAAGCTCTACCATGATGGTGTTGGTTTTGACGAGTCCTCCCATTGTTCGACTTGTTTTATGCATTGTTATATTTATGTTATTGGATTAAGTTATGTTTTGATAATGTTTACTTACAATTATGATTATTGAAGCTTTATAAATGACTTGAAAGCCTTGAGCCTTGTGTTTTCTTATGGAGTTCATGATATATGCATGATGTCCTTCTCCTATGTTTACTTAGTTTTATATTACTTTAAAATGTCCATTTTACTTACCTTGCATACTCAGTACATTCCACGTACAGACCGCATACCTTCTATGTTGTATCGTTTCATGATACAATGTCCGAATCTCAAGCTCATCCTCATCCTTAGCTCATCTTAGCTTACATTCTTAGCTTATTGGTGAGTCCTCATATTCCGAGGGCTATTTGATAGAGTTTTATGTTATCTTACATTTCAGTATTTTTCGGGTTAGTTGGGGATGTTGTCCCATCAACCCATCATATGTAGTAGAGGCTTTCAGACATGTGTAGTATTTAGCTTATGTGTATGTCTAGTATTTTCTAATGTTACACTATGTTTCGTTTCCGCTATGTTTTATGATAAGTATTCCGCTTTATTAAATGAGATTAGATGTATGCATGTGCCATGGGTCGACTTGGGGTCTCTCGGGGTCCCTTGTACCGTGTCTACAATTCGGGTGTACGTTCGGGTCGTGACAAGACCAACCAATTTTACCCAGTCTTAGTGAGGCCTCATCATCCGAGGATGTCTATCAGTTTATGTCTTGTGCATTGTTTTAGTTTGAGACTTTGAGTTAGATGGGCGCTTGTCCTAGCAGCTCATCAAATAGTAGTGGCTTTCAAACATAGAGTTAGTATGTTCAGCTTTGGAACTTAGCATTGTGCTATTGTTACTCTTCATATTCTTTATGTTATGTAGATTTCTGCTATTACAAATCATGTTTAATTTCCACTTGATTATTCTCTTAGTTCACGTTATGTATGTACCTTGGGTTAGCTTAGAATCATTCATAGTTCTAGGTCTCACATCTCGATCTGAGCTCCATGCTCAGGTCGTGACAACCACTACATATTTTCATAAAATTATATCATCAATTGGAACTTCCAAAACTCATATTCAACTCATCTGTTAATAAGCCCTTGTCCATAACAAACACTTGCACACCAAGTGACTCTAATCAAGCAGACACTTGTAACACTGCGAACTGCATCTCGTCGAAGTCAAATCATTCGAATTGTCTTCATTGTACCCCTACTTTATGAGACAGAAGGAACACCTTTCATAAAAATCTCAAAGGAAGCCACACAACCTCGAACCTTATTAAAACAAACATATTTTCCATACCTTAAAACTTGTCCTCTTACTTTATCTGCTGGTCCTCCAGAACTTTAACCCTTCTTTAAGATGATAATATAGATACACATTTTATCACCAGACTATTGAATCCTTGTTGATACACTTATTCCATAAGATTGTATTAAAATATGATCTCTGTGGAAATATCTTTTTTCTCATCATAATTTGAGCAACCCATCCTTGTCATGTCAAATCTCCTTAATAATAGATTTTAAGTGATGATGTTTATTACCAGGTTATTTTTCAATTGTACTATTTCCAATGGTAAATCTCTCCCCGAAACCGTCTATGCAATAAATGTACTCCTCTCATTGCTAAATAAATAATCATTGAAGATAAGTTGATCATGAAGTTTTTCACTCATCATTCACAATTCCCTGTATATATTACCAAACAAAAGGATCCAAATCACAACCTCACACAATCTGCTTTCGAATTATTACTATGGTATAAATCTGGACATACATCCCTTAGAGTGCCCTACCTCTTCCTTCATGATACGATATCTAGCTCTATACCATCAGAAGTCATCATTAACTATTGAAAAAAAATTCAATAATGTGTCATCACCATCGATGAGAGAATGGAAGAGATTTAAAATATCAGCTAAACCAAAAACACAAGATAAAGAATCAAAAAATAGAAATATACTAATATCTTGTAGCCTCTCATTGATAAGTAACTGGTGTCGCTGTAATGATCTGCAAATATCTAGTAGACAAGATTTGTACTCATGAGACCAATGAACCATGATCTAATACCAAGATGTCATAACATAAAAATTAGGATTCTTGATGGCACCATCCTAATCCCACTAATAGATAAGTCAACCCCTTAATGCACCAGTCAATTATTACATGAAGAGCAAATAAAGATAAACATGCAAAAGTAATCTTTAAAAGAGATAATTCATAAATTAATTAAAAGAATTGGGATACAACAACAACATCCTAAAGTATAGTGACACGAACACAAGACTCTAAGAATCTTAAAATGTGAAACATGAAGAAATACACTATTTGGGAATACATCATGTAATACTCCAAAAATTTCGTAGACCAAATTCAGACTCAGCAAACAAAACCCAAAAATTTTGCCTAAAAACGACCGAGACAACGAGTCGTAGTCAGCTCTAACGATCCGTTGTCTGGGTCGTGGTCAGCCTAGCCTTGGTCCTTTAGTAACCAACTGGACATGGAACGACCCATTGTGAGGAGCAATGAGTCGTCCTATCACTCATTGTTTTCCCAGTTCAGAGATTAATTTTTGCCCTTTCCAGGAACCCACGCATCGTGGTTTGAAGTAATGACTCATGAGGTGAATCATTGGTTGAAGCCTAGAGGACGTTGAAAATTCCCTTCAACGACAATGAGTGGCCAAAACGACGCATTGTATCACACAATAAGTTATTGTGTCCACCCGTGGTGACAAGTATAGAAATCCTCAAACTTTTCCAGGGGAGATGACGAGTCTATACAATGACCCGTTGGTTCTATCACCGAGTCATTGTGTCGCTCATTGTTGGGGCTCCTAGGTTTTCCTGCCAATGACAAGAGGAAGCACCAACAACCCTTTAGTTCATCCAACAAATTGTAGTCACCCTCTTTTCTAGTTCCAGTTTGCCAAAAATCTAGGTACAGGACCAACGGCTGGTCCCAATGAGTCGTAGTGTCAACCAATGACTTGTTGAGTGACCCGTTTGTCCTTGTCGGAAAGTTTTTCCATATTTTCTCCTAGGGTTATTTTAGTAATTTCCCATCTTTTTAATCTCTAAATTCCATCATTTTGGGCACATTTTGTAGATAATTAAATGGGTAATCGACTATATCCCCATCATTCTTTCTCAACTCTCGATCTCTAGAGCGAAGAACTCTCAGACAAACTCCTCAGGGAAAGCTAGGCCAATCGACTTTTCTTCTGAGATTCTCAAAAGATTTTCTCCAGGATTTCTTCACCAGGTATGTGAGAATTTAGCAAGGGAATTGTCCTTCCCTTGTGCCCCAATATCTATCTAATTAGTTCTATGCCCTGAGTTTTCAAATTTGAAGGAATTTTCATCCAGATTCCGGCTATATCATGTGGAATATTATTCATGTTAATTGTTGTTATATTTCCACTATCTTGTGAGTATGTTTATACTTGTTACTGTAAATGGATTCTAGCCCTAGCTTTGAATGTAGTAAATTAGAGTCTTGCATAATTGATTAGTTATTCATGTTACTTCATTCTATTACTGTTAGGATTCCCATATTATAAATATCCGTTGAAATCTTAGTCATATGCATGCTAGTCCAGCTTCAGTAAGAGTATTAGCTTTATCAGCATTTTAAGAAATGTCAGCTGATCAGTTTGACTATAGTCTTTTGTTGAGGTGTCAGTGGTGCCTCTCAGATATGAGTTATCAGATATTAGTTTGATATTTAGACGGTTACGATGCTTCTAGATAAGCAGCTCTGACCAGTCTTAGAGAACCAATTACAAAATCCGGTTCAAGAAGACCCTCAGGGTACTTTTAGATAAGTATCCCTGACTTAGTCTTGGACCCCAATTTCGAGCTATCAGCTTAGAAGTCATATTAGGATTATCCAGTGGGAGTATGACTTACCATCGGGATCGGGGTTCCAGTGCACCCAGGTTCCCAGAACTACGTTGCGGCCGTAGGTTATTTTATTGGCCCTATGGCCCCAGACTTGTGATAACCCAGTTCATGCCTTTATACCCTGGCAAGGTATATTGGATCCTATTGATGGGGCGTATACATAAAACTCCACATCTAGCTCATGTGGTTATATGTCGGTTATAGACTCTTCTACTAGTCAATACAGTTTTAGTTTAGCGCATCTCAGTACAGTTTCAGTTTAGCTAAGTTCAGTTCCATTCAGTATAGTTAGCTTATATTAGAATCTCAGATTTGGGACATGTCTATGACCATCAGTTAGGGTCATTATTTACCATATTAGTTATATCTCAGTTGTTCAGTTTTGTGTATTTCAGTTGGTCATTTCATGTCATCTCAGTTTAGTTATTTGTTCTCCATGTTTATGTTATCTCTCACTTACTCAGTACATTCCAAGTACTGATGCATACCTTCTATGTTGTATTGTATCATGATACTAGCGCAAATTCTCAGCCTTAGCATCGTTCATAGATTCGTTCAGGCGGTATCAGCAGTAGCAATTGGTGAGTCCCCATCTTTCGAGGACGATATTTATTTTCAGTTATTTTCTTTCAATTAGACGTTAGAGTTAGCTGTGGGCTTGTCCCAACAAGTCATCATTAGTAGATGGCTTTCAGACATAGACTCAGACATCCAGTATTGTTTTTCAAATTATCTTTTTAAAATGATTTAATTATTTAAAGCTTAGAAGTAATATTAGGATTATCCAGAGGGAGTATGACTTACCATCGGTATTGGGTTCCAGCGCACCAAGGTTCCCAGAACTACGTTGCAACCGTAGGTCATTTTATTGGCCCTATGGCCCCAGACTTGTGATAACCCAGTTCATGCCTTTATACCCTGGCAAGGTATATTGAGTCCTATTGATGTATACATCGAAATCCACATCTAGCTCACGTGGTTATATGTCGGTTATAGACTCTTCTACTAGTCAATATAGTTTTAGTTTAGCGCAGCACAGTACAGTTTCAGTTTGGCTAAGTTCAGTTCCATTCAATACAGTTAGCTTATATCAGAATCTCAGATTTAGGACATGTCTATGACCATCAGTTAGGGTCATTATTGGCCATATCAACTATATATCAGTTGTTCAGTTTTGTGTATTTCAGTTGGTCATTTCATTTCATCTCATTTAGTTATTTGTTACCCATGTTTATGTTATCTCTCACTTACTCAGTACATTCCAAGTACTGATGCATACCTTCAATGTTGTATCGTATCATGATACTAGCGCAGATTCTCAACCTTAGCATCGTTCGTAGATTCCTTCAGGCGGTATCAGCAGTAGCAGTTGGTGAGTTCCCATATTTCGAGGACGATATTTATTTTCAGTTATTTTCTTTCAATTGAATGTTAGAGTTAGCTGGGGGTTTGTCCCAACAACTAATCATTAGTAGATGGCTTTCAGACATAGACTCAGACATTCAGTATTGTTTTTTAAATTAGCTTTTTTAAATAATTTAATTATTTAAAGCTTCTGTATATAACTACTCAGTTTACCAATGTTTTGACAGACCATGGGTTGACTTGGGGTTACTTGTGACTCCAAGTACCGTGTCTTATCCAGGGTATAAACTCTGGTTGTGACAAACTTGGTATCAGAGTACTGGGATTAAAGTATCCAAGGATGTTTGAAAGCCGCGTTAAGTAGAATCCTTTTCATGGGTGTGAAGCGCGCCACACTTATGAAAAGAAGGCTACGAGACGTTATTAGGAAAACTCCCTTTTGTTCATGCTCCTTATCATCCGTTGTAGTTCAATTCCAGAAATTTTCTCCTAACTCATGCTCTATTTAGTTTCAGTGAAACTATGCCTCCAAGAACAAGAAATGGAAGAAGGGCTGGCAGCGCTAACCGACCTGCCCCACCAGCTACAGCAGCCCCTCAGGACGACCAAGTGTCCTCAGCAGAGTTCCGAGCAGCAATCCTGTTGCTGCCTTTGAAAATAACAAACCAAGTGAACCAGCAGGTGGTTCCAGTTAACTCACATGGGTTCGCAGCAGCTGCAGAGTTTGTGACTTCACCCGAATAAACCCACCAAGATTTCATGGATCCAAGGAGTGGGAGGACCCAAAGGAGTTCATGGATGAGGTACAGAAGACCACCCGAATTATGGGTGTTAGTTCTGCTGAGAGTGCTTTTGTGGCTACCTACCAGTTGAACGGGGTAGCCCAAATTTGATACTATCAGTGGAAGGAAGGGAGACCAGCAGGACCGGGACCAGTGGGGTGGGAAGAGTTCACCATAGCATTCTTAGACAGATTCTTCGTTGGGAGTTAAGGGAGGCTAAGGTTGTAGAGTTCATGAATTTGAAGCAGGGCAATAGGACACTGGAGAAATATGCATTGGAGTTCACGCGATTTCAAGATATGCTCCAAAGATGGTAATCGATCCAAGGGCTCACATGCTTAAGTTTGTAAATAGAGTATCAAACCTGGTACTTAAGGAGTGCAGGACCGCAATGCTCATAAAAGATATTGACCTCTCCAGCCTCATCGTTCATGCCCAGCAGATTGAGGCAGAAAAGTTGAAAGATATGGAGCAGGAGAATAAGTGGGCTAGGACTGGCCAATCAGATTATGGCCACTAGAGGTCTGGTGGTAGTAGCCGCCCATAATAGTAGCAACAACAGCAGAGGACTCCAACACCCACTTCAGCCAGCGCCCCTACTTTACGATATCGGAAGTAACGTGGAGCATCTGGCTCCCAGTCCCAGAGTCACAACGCCAACAACCATTATCTAGCTTTCCCTAAGTGTGGCAACAATCATCTAGGTGAATGCCTCCACGACAAAGAGGGTTTCTTTGGGTGTGGATGGCTAGGTCACCGGCTAAGGGAATGTCCACCAATAGGACGGGGGAGATCACAGTCTACCACTTCGGCAGCTCCAGTGGGCCGACCAGCTCAGCAAGCCAACACTTTAGGAATGGATGGTGGTCAGCACCAAAACCACTTTTATTCTTTGTCCTTTCATCAAGAGCAGGAGAGCTCATCTGACGTGGTCATTGGTATGTTATTGTTTCTTCCACCTAGATGTGTATGCTCTACTAGGTTCAGGAGACACACTATTGTTCGTGACTCCCTATGTATCTATCTAGTATGAAATCAGTCCAAAAGTCCTCTCAGAACCATTCAAAGTCTCTACCCCAGTTGGTGTGTCAATTAGAGCCAGCCAGGTGTATAGAAATTGCCTAGTCTCAGTATTGAATAAGGTCATTCCAATTTATCAAGTAGAGTTAAACATGGTCAATTTTTACCTCAATCTTGGCATGGATTGGTTACACTCTGATTATGCCTTAATCAACTGTAGAACTAGAGTCGTCAAATTTCAGTTTCCTAATGAGCCAGTTTTAGTGTGGATGGACAGTAGTTCAGCGCCTAAGGGTCGGTTTATTTCCTACATTAAGGCAAGGAAGCTCATTACTAAAGGGTGCATTTATCACCAAGTTCATGTCAAAGATTCCAGCTCTGAGACCCAAACTATCCAGTCAGTTCCAGTTGTAAGTGATTTCCCTAACGTGTTTCCCAAGGATCTTCCCGGAGTCCCTCCCGAGCGGGAAATAGATTTCGGCATGGACCTTCTTCCAGACACTCAGCCCATCTCCATCCCTCCATAAAAAATGGCTCTAGTTGAGCTTAAGGAGTTGAAGGAGCAGCTCAAAGACTTTCTTGATAAGGGTTTCATCAGGCCCAGCATCTCTTCATGGGGTGCTCTAGTTTTATTCATGCAAAAGAAAGATGGTACTCTCATAATGTGTATCGATTACTATCAACTGAACAAAGTTACAGTTAAGAACAGGTATCCCCTACCCAAGATTGACAACTTGTTCGATCAACTTTACGGAGCCAGATGTTTCTCGATGGTAGATCTCAGGTCGGGGTATCATCAACATAGAGTTAGAGAATGTGACATACTGAAAACAACCTTTAGAACTCGGTATGGTCTCTATGAATTCGTGGTTATGTCCTTTGGACTAACTAATTACCCTGCAGCTTTCATGCACCTGATGAATAGGGTTTTCAAGTAGTATCTAGACATTTTTGTCATTATGTTCATAGATGACATTCTTGTATACTCCAGAAACAAGGAGGAGCATGCTAACCATTTGAGGATAGTGCTACAGACACTTAGAGATCAAGTGCGAGTTCTAGTTGAAGTCGGTGACTTTCCTTGGTCACGTGGTCTCGGGTAAGGGTATTCAGGTAGATCCTCAAAAGATAACAGCGGTGAAAGACTGGCCAAGACCTACTTTCCCAACCGACATCATAAGCTTCCTAAGTCTAGCAGGTTATTACCGATGTTTTGTGGAAGGATTTTCCTTTATTGCATCTCCTCTAACCAAGTTAACTCAGAAAAAGGTGAAGTTTCAGTTGTCAGATGCGTGTGAGAAGAGTTTCCAGGAGTTGAATACTCGACTCACTACCGCTCTAGTCTTAACCTTACCAGTAGGAATAGATGGGTTCATAGTATATTGTGACTATTCCAGAGTGGGACTCAGTTGCGTTCTGATGCAGCGGGGTAAGATGATAGCTTACGCCTCCAGACAGCTCAAAGTTCATGAAAAGAACTATCTGACTCATGACCTTGAGTTGGCAGCAGTGGTGTTTGTGTTAAAAATATGGAGGCATTATCATTATGGAGCTCAAGTGGATATTTTCACCGATCACAAGAGCCTTCAGTATGTATTCAGTCCAAAAGACTTGAATCTTCTCCAAAGAAGGTGGTTGGAGCTATTGAAGGATTACGACATGAGTGTGCTATACCACCTGGGTAAAGCCAATATGGTGGCTGATGCCCTAAGCAGGATGTTAATCGGGAGTGTGGCTCATGTTGAAGAGAGCAAAAAAGAATTGGCAAAGGATATTCCCAGGTTAGCTCGGTTGGGAGTGTAGTTGGTCTATCCAGCGGAGTAGTAATGCAAAGTGGGTCAAATTCCTTGTAATTTGTTGAAGTTAAGTCATGGAAGGAAGAAGATCCCATATTGCCTAAGCTAAAAAAAGCAGTTCTCAAAAAATAAGTGGAGGCTTTCTCCAAAGGGGGAGATTGTATGCTCTGTTAACAAGGTAGACTATGTGCATCGGATGTAGGTGACTAGAGACAACAGATACTGTAAGAAGCACACAGTTTGAGATATTCTATCCACCCAGGTGCCACTAAGATGTACAGAGATCTATGAGATATTTACTGGTGGAACGACATTAAAAGAGATATTGTTGAATTTGTGGCTAAGATTCTGTACTGCCATCAGGTAAAGGTGGAACATAAGAGACCTGGGAGCATGACTCAAGATATCAGCATACCTACATGGAAGTGGGAAGAAGTTAATATGGACTTTATTACAGGTCTACCTCGTACTTTCCAGCAGCATGACTCAATTTGGGTGATAGTAGATCAAATGACCAACTCAGCACATTTCCTCCCACTTAAAACTATAGACTCAGCTGAGGATTATTGTTACACCCCGTAAAATGTTAACAGTTAGTAAGCATATGCGTGTATTTGTGATGAGTAAAGAAAGCTTGACGCATGGGTAAAAGCCTCAGAAGCAGGGTTGGGCGAGGCTAGGCCGCAATGGGCCAGCGCAACGCGCCATCCTACAGTGCCCTGTCCAGCACGGCGCGCCAGGCCTGCTACCGCTATAGGAGGCGCAGTGCGGGGGCCTTGTGGTGTGTTAGGAAGTGTGAGGCACACCCCGACACTGCCCTACACTCATATATATACTCCCTTAACTCAATTTTAAATCATTTGGAAAGTGTTCTTCAGCCATAGAAGTGAAAAACCATAACTTTCATTGGATTTTCTTTTGATTACGCTACCAAATGCTATCCAAACGCAAATTAACTTCGGGTAACAAGTTCTAGGCCTACTGGAAGCATTTCTATGGATTTATTTCTTGAAAATTTGCCTGATATACCGGAACTCTGCAGAGTAAAAGTTTTCAGAATTGCTCCAAATTGATTCCTACCTTGCCACAGATATTAGGTTAGCACTTCTCCCTTCTGAACTCTTGGGAAATTTTAGGCTTTCGGCCGAGTTATTCAATGTTGAATTATAGTTGATATTATTATCAAAATTTATCGTAAATTGCCGAAAGGTTACAGTTGGAGAGAACCACTAATTGCAAGTTGAAACTCGCCAGCTGATCGAAAGTCGCCATTTGAGGTACGTAAGACTTATCCCTTCGGCAGGTTATTCTCGTCGTATAATGATATGAATTATGTTCTTGAATGGAACTAAAGATCCCATATGTTGCAAATAGTTGTTATCAATCGATTTTGATAAGATATGGTGTGGTCAACTATTGTCTTTAGACTATAAATACATATGTATATAGGTTGTGGCTAGCTGCTAGAAAGCGTATCGAGAGTATGTTATGTGTGGCTCATGCTAGGAGCATCATAAAGACTCCTCTATCCGTCTGTTCACTGTGTAGTAGCATTTTGATGTCTTACTGCCGCGTTAAAGCCCTAGAAGTTTAGGGTAGTTATTGGGCCTAAGTTGATAGGTTAGACAACATCGGGTGCGGCCAGGCGATATGACTTTCAATTTGATTCCTGTATTGTTAGTAAATCTCTCCCAGAGACTAGAGGCATACTTTCACGCCCTGGGTCTAGATATTTAGATTGTATGGTCATGCTTTAGAGGCAGCGCCACTAGGGTTGCCTAGTGGACTGAGTGAGACCCTGCCACCTAGATAGCTACTACTAGTGATTGTTAGTTCTAGTTGACTTAGAATCCATCATACAGGTGCTCAAGAAGCCATCCCAATTGTCCAGGTCAGATAGACCCGTGTGCACCCTAAGGGGGGACCTTATCTACTGCTGAATGCGGGACCAACGCCCGAACTTGCTCCTATAAGATACTCAGGTACAGGTTGTCGTGAGTGGCTAAGCCCATATGAACTTACCTACAAGGTTAGGAATCCCCCAGAAAATTCATGTAAGATCTTAACCGACCAAACAAAGATCTAAAGGACTAGAACCATATTAGTATAGTATTATCCTCAGGCTAAGAATTTTGGCAAGCTGCAAGCTGCCTGAGGAGGATTAGGGACCGACCGCTCTAAAGCATGTTCAATCAGTAGCAGCACTACAGTTGTTCTTAGTAAAGGAACTAAGTAATTGGTCATTTTCGACCCTAGAGTTGTTTATTAGTTACAGTTGTCTAGATATGACTTTCAGAGTATCGCTTAGGCCACTCCAGACCTCGGCCTATCAGTCTAGAGCATTAGAGATTATGATCACTATCAAGATCCTCTTATCAGATACAGGTACACAGGGTGTGCTTACTAGCAGCTATATAGATTATTCTAGGGGCGAGAAGTGGTTGCATTAGGACCAGAAGGCTAGATATGCCTTTGAGTGGCTAGATTGAGGCCTTAGTATAGCATATCTGGGGTTTTCCCTGACCTAGGATAGCCTTCCATTGACCAGCCTATGGGTTACTAGCTGCGTAGTTACCTACGGGGCTATATGACGTTGCTCCAATGAGTGATATGCTGTCCCAAGGGATGATGCAGAGGCCTAAGGGCCATATTGCAGTCCATTCCATGGCTGGACTATTATTTTTATGTCATATCGGCATCACT
>JACEIK010002173.1:137285-174384 GCA_018107945.1 Datura stramonium | reverse complement strand
GTGTTAACAAAGTTATCTAGACCCTTAAAGTGGTAAATCAAGAGGGCGAATAAGGTTTCCAGAAGCACTTGAGTGCATGTGAGAGAGTCCATAAGTGATAAACCCTCAGTAATAAGTAAACCTTAGGTCAGAAAAAGGAGGATTCCGCGGCAGTATGTTAATGATGGTAGGGCATATCCTCAAGGTAATGGCTATGACCCCGGTTTGTTATGTCGAACGATAGAGAGATTACATGAACGAAATAGGCCAGAGTGCGGGTTAGAAGGATACAGGTCGGTAGACTTGGTTAGTAAAATCTTTGACAATGTGAGGCAGCAGGCACGAACCGAGAGCATATTCTAAGGGAGAAAGGGTAAAGGAACGAGTATTTAACTCTGGAAGGAAACAAAATCTCCTCCAAGATAAAAGTAAATTGATAGAGCATGGGACCACCACTAAATGTCTAGAAATAAGCATCGGACTGACAGTTAAAAGATAGTGAGGTTGTAACCTAGAATGCTGCAATATCACCACTGGTTATGGAGGTAGAGGAGTGGCAACACAGAAACTCTAACCTAGTACATCCTTGAGACAAGGCCCAGTGGAAAGTTATTGACCCTTAAGATAACAAGGGGCAGAGTCATGAGACCCAGAGGTCGACTCTGCGTTCCAAAGGTGGAAGCACTTCATTACCACACTATGGCTAAGGTGCACCATGTCTGTTATTCCCTCCACCTAGAGTTTAATGAAAACACATCATGCCATAAAGAGACACCTATTGATGGCAAGTGAAGGGGGAATATATCATTGAGTTATAGCACAGAGCTCCAATGACCAGCCAGAGGAGACTGGATAGTAGGAACTGAGCAGGCTAATTCAGGAGATGGGCGAGCCTGCAAGGAAGTGGAGAGTAATCGATATGAATACAGTTACAAGGTTATATTGTACTAGGTATAAATTGACCTAAATTTGAGTCGGTATAGGAAGGCTACAAAGATCAATTCATGTCTTGCTGGATGGAATTATATTTTAGCTAAAGCTTATGCCGAGTTAAATGTTAAGAAGTAGTCTGGTTACATGGAGCCCCAGTGTCTAATAAACTCTGACATAGAGGCACAACTCCCAGCTAGGTTCTAGGAAGTTGTTCGAATAAATTGGGGTGCACGTTAATGTAAGTATGGTTTCTCGTCTCCAAACAAAATAGCCAAATAGAACACACATTTCAGATGCCTAGAGACCTATTATGGGTAAAATGTAGGTCCCCTATATGATGATTTGAAGCAAGTAAATTAAGGATAGCTGAACCAGGGCATACTACATTAGTAAGATAGGAAAAGTTAAAATTTAAAGAAAAAGATTGGGTACCGATAGCCCAGGGCCGCTGGAAATCTTGTTCTAACATATGATGTAGGCAATTAAGGATTGAAGCAATGGCTGTGTATTCCTAAAAACTTCACCGACAGAGGGAGTTACAAGNTGCCTGCAAGGAAGTGGAGATTAATCGATATGAATACAGTTACAAGGTTATATTGTACTAGGTATAAATTGACCTAAATATGAGTCGGTATAGGAAGGCTAAAAATATCAATTCATGTCTTGCTGGATGGAATTATATTTTAGCTAAAGCTTATGCCGAGTTAAATGTTTAAGAAGTAGTCTGGTTACATGGAGCCCCAGTGTGTAATAAACTCTGACATAGAGGCACAACTCCCAGCTAGGTTCTAGGAAGTTGTTCGAACAGAATGTAAGTATGGCTTCTCATCTCCAAACAAAATAGCCAAATAGAACACACATTTCAGATTCCCAGAGACCTATTATGGGTAAAAATGTAGGTCCCCTATATGATGATTTGAAGCAAGTAAATTAAGGATAGCTGAACCAGGGCATACTACATCAGTAAGATAGGAAAAGTTAAAATTTAAAGAAAAAGATTGGGTACCGAAAGCCCAGGGTCGTCGGAAATCTTGTTCTAGCATATGACGTAGGCAATTAAGGATTGAAGCAGTGGCTGTGTATTCCTAAAAACTTCGCCGACAGAGGGCGTTACAAGATTTGGTAAAAAGGGAAAGCTTAGCCTTAAATTCATTGGCCTGTATCATATCCTCCGGAAGATAGGCAAGGTGGCATTTGGGATGGAATTGCCTCCATCCAGTCTTTCACATGTCAATGTTGTGAAAGTGCATAGGTGATCCGTCCTGAGTTGTATCAGTTGAGGACGTCCAAGTTACTGAGGAGTTAGCCTACAAAGAGATCCCAATTTCGATACTAGATTTACAAGTTCATAGGTTAAGGACTAAAGATGTAGCCTCCGTCAAAGTTTTGTGGAGGAAAAGAAGTAGAGAAAAGGTGACCTGGGGAGTTGACCCAAATTATGCAGTTAAGGTGAGGTCGTTGTTCAGTTGTCATTTTACTGTGTATGGTTGGTTATCTTTATATGGTGAAATAGTTGTTTATAGTGTCCTGTGAGATGCCTATGTTGTGTTTTCTATTTTTCAGGGTTTCGGATAGTCCATAATACAGAGGAGCCTTCGTCGAAATTTTTTGTAAATATTAGTTAGAAAAGTTAACCTGTTTAAGCTTGAGAATGACATTCGAGGAAAAATGTACCTAAGGTGGGGAAGGATGTTACACCTCATAAAATGTTAACAGTTAGTAAGCATACATGTGGATTTTTGACGAGTAAAGAGAGCTTGATACATGGGGAAGAAGTCTCGGAAGAAGGGTCAGGTGAGGCTAGGCCGCGAGGGGCCAGCGCAACACGCCAGCCTGTAGTGCCCTGGCCAGCGCGGCGCGCCAGGCGTGCTGCCTCTATGGGAGGCCCGGTGCTGGGGCCTTGTTGCGTGTTGCAAAGCACGAGGAACACCTCGGACACCACCCTACACTTATATACATACTCCCTTCACTCTATTTTAAATCATTTGGAAAGTGTTCTTCGGCCAGAGAAGAGAAAAACCACAACTTTCATCGAAATTTCGTCGAATTACGCTACCAAATGCCGTCCAAACGAAAATTAACTTCGGGTAACGAGTTCTAGGCCTACAGGAAGCATTTCTATGGAGTTATTTCTTGAAAATTTGCCTGATATACCGGAACTCTGCAGAGTAAAAGTTTTTAGAATTGCTCCAAATTGATTCCTACCTTTCCACAGGCATTAGTTAAGCACTTCTCCTTTCTGAACTCTCGAGAAATTTTAGGTTTTCGGCTGAGTTATTCAAAGTTGAATTATAGTTGACATTATTATCGAAATGTATTGTAAACTGCCGAATTTAGTATTGAAATCCATTCTATTCTCTTAGCATAAAGGTTTCAATTGGAGAAAACTGGCGATTGCAAGTTGAAACTCTCCGGCTAAATGAAAATTGGCATTTGAGGTATGTAAGGCTTATCCCTTCGGTAGGTTATTCTCTTCGTGTAATGATACGACTTATATTCTTGAATGGAAATAACTATCCCATATGTTGCAAATAGTTGTTATCAATTGATTGTGATTAGATATGGTGTGGTCAGCTGTTGTTTGTAGACTACGAATACATATGTATATAGGTTGTGGCTAGCTTCTAGAAAACGTATCGAGAGTATGTTAAGAGTAGCTCACTCCAGGGGTGTCATACAGACTCCTATATCTATCTTTTCACTATGTTAGTAGAATTTTGATGTCTTGCTGCCATGTTAAGGCCCTAGGAGTTTAGGGTAGTTATTGGGCCTGAGTATATAGGTTAGACAGCATCGGGCGCGGCTAGGCAATATGACATTCAGTTTGATGCCTGTATTGTCAGTAAAGCTTGCCCAGAGACCAAAGGCATACTTTCACACCCCGCGTCTAGATATTTAGATTGGACAGTCATGCTTTAGAGTAAGCAACACTAGGGTTGTCTAGTGGACTTAGTGACACCCTGCCACCTAGTTAGCTACTACTAGTGACTATCAATTCTAGTTGAATTAGTATCTGTCATACAGGTCTCTCAAGAAGCCATCACAATCGTCTAGGTCAGATAGACCCGTGGGTACCCTAAGGGGGGGACCTTATCAGCAGTTAAATGTGGGGCCAACGCCCCAGCTTGCTCTTATAAGATACTCAGGTACAGGTTTCCTTGAGTGGCTAAGCCCATATGAACTTACCTACAAGGTTAGGAATCCCCCAGAAAAGTCATGTAAGATCTGAACATACCAAGCTAAGGTCTAAGGACTAGAACCATGTTAGTACAGTATTATCCTTAGGCAAAGAATTTTAGCAAGCTGCCTGTGGAGGATTACAGATCGACCGCTCTAAAGCATGTTCGGTCAATAGCAGATCTAAAGTCATTCTAAGTAAAGGAACTAAGTAATTGGTCATCTGCGACCCTATAGTTGTTTATGAGTTATAGTTGTCCGGACATGACTTTTAGAGTATCGCATAGGCCACTCCAAACCTTGCCTTATCCGATCTAGACCATTAGAGATTGTGATCACTATCAGGATTCTCTGATCAGATACATGTACATAGGGTGTGCCTTCTAGCAGCTATACAAATTATTCTAGGGGCAAGTGGCGGTTGCGTTAGGCCCAGAAGGCCAACTACGCCTTTGAGTGGATACATTGAGGCCTTAGTATAGCATATCTGGGATTTGCCCTCAACTAGTATAGCCTTTCATTGAACAGCCTCAGGGTTACTAGCTGTGGCGTTGCCTACAGGGCTATATGACGTTGTTCCAAGGAGCGATATGTCATCCCAAGGGGTGAAGTAGAGGCCCAAGGGACATATTACAGTACATTCTATGGTTGGACTATTATTTTTATGCCGTATTGGCATCACTGAACTTCCTAGAGCCTGGTGCCCAGGGTGCAGTTATCAAGAGTCCATTAGACTCAGACACAGCTACAGATCAAGAGCTGAGTGGGCTCAGTTGCTGACCCAGGGGACCGGTGGGTTGGCTATAGCACCAGTAGAGTCAGACAAACCTTGTTAGAGGTATATAGATTGAAGTGTGCTCGCCAGGGCTAATGGGGGCCCCGAGAGGGTTATTCTGCGTTGATCGTACCTTCCAAGGTTTATGGGGGCCAGGTTAGGTTCTTGTTTGTATTCTTGTCTGCTAGCTATACCTTATGAATATATGATTGTACAGTCTTAGCTCATATAATTGTAGTGTTTTACTAGATGCAGGTTATGAATCAGTAGACTTCCAGGTTAACCTCTTCCCCTTCTTTCTACTTACTTTCATTCTTTGACAACTTCTACTTAGCTTTTATTATTGCCTTACATATTCAGTACATAATGTACTGATTCCCAACAACCGAGCACTACATACTTTCCTGTAGGTTAGACAGACAGAGTTCAGGATCTCCATTAGCAGTTGTTCAGCGTCAACAACTTGGCCAGCTCCTTTCATTTAGAGTTTCCAGGTTGTAGAGATTATAGTTTTTGATTTCTATAGCATTTGGGTAGGCCGGGGCTCTGTCCCAACCATTTTTCCTGTCCTTAGAGGCTTCCAGACTATAGTGTTTACTTAGTTAACTATAGTTGGCCGTGTGGGACCCATGTATGTCTTGTTTTATGTGTTCGCCGTGTGGGGCCTAGTATAGCTGCTTATTTTTCTTTCCGTTATAACGAGACAACGTGGTGGTCTTATCAGCCGGCCTTGGATCCCTATTGATGTATGTTAGTTGGGTTAGCTATTTCCTTTTACAGGTGTTGCATAGCCTTGTCGGCTCGAGGCTATGTTTACATCCAAGATATAGCAGTTTGTTTTCTTAAGTTTAATTCATTGATAGGCACCAGAGGTGCTTGTACCCAGCCAGGTTATCCCAGATTCTTGTGTGTCATTAGGTGTCAGTCGTGCCTCCCAAGATGGGGCGTGACAATTATGCTAGGCTATATATCCGGGAGTTAGTCAGACTGCATGGAGTGCCTTTGTCAATTACTTCAAATAGAGGTACCTAGTTCACCTCACATTTCTGGAATTCACTTAAGAAAAGACTCGTTACTCAGGTCAAGCTCAACACAGCTTTTCACCCTCAAATAGATGGACAAGCTGAGGGAACGATCCAGAACTTAGAAGATATGCTAAGAGCTTTTATGATCGATTTCAAGGGATGTTGGGATGATCACTTTCCTCTCATCAAGTTTGTGTACAACAACATCTATCACTCCTGTATTCAGATGGCCCCGTTTGAGGCATTATATGGCAGGAGATGTAAGTCTCCTATAGGGTGGTTTGAGGTTGGTGAAGCTACCTTGATAGGGCCAGACTAAGTCCACGAAGCTATGCATAAGGTTCATCTTATCAAGGAAAGGTTGACGACGGTGCAAAGCCAACAGAAATCCTATGCTGATGTGAGGAGGAGAGAGTTAGAATTTGTTTCAGATGATTGGGTTTTCCTATAAATTTCACCCATGAAGGGGGTGATGTGGTTTGGAAAGAAAAAGAAACTCAGTCCGATATATGTAGGACCCTACAGGATTCTGAGGCGAATTGGCAGTGTGGTATATGAGTTAGAATTACCTCTAGAGTTAGCATCTGTGCACCCAATCTTCTATATGTCACTATTGAAGAAGTGCATCGGTGATCCAACTTTAGTTGTACCACTAGAAAGTGTGGGAGTGAAGGATAGTCTCTCTTACGAAGAGGTCCCAGTTCATATCCTAGATGTCACACCCCGAGTCTATACCCTGGATGAGACACGGTACTTGGAGTCACAAGTAACCCCAAGTCAACCCATGGTCTATCATAACACTGGCATTCTGAGTAAATGCATAGAGGAAGCTTTGAAACAATAAAATATAACATTTATGAAGAAGAACTGAATCATAAGTTTTATACAACTAAAAACAAAACTGAAAATCTAAAAACTTTGTCTATGTTTGAAAGCCATCTATCTGATTAGTTGTTTGGACAAGCCCCCCTAGCTAACTCTAAATCTAACTGAAAGAAAATATGACTTAAAGAAATAATCCTCGTCCTCAAAAGATGAGGACTCACCAATGATGCAGCTAAAAACTTCTAAGCAAGATCTGCTAATAGTGTTGGGATTGAGAACCTACAGTTGTATCATAAAATTATATAGCATAAAAGGTATGTGTCAGTATTTTGAATGTACTGAGTAAGTAGGAGAAACCATACACAAGGAATAAAATAATTGAACTGGAATGACATGCAATGACCAGCTAAAATACTGAAACTAAATAAACTGTGATATACTGAGATGGTCAAAGTGATCTTGTCTGATGGTCAAAGACATTCCCTAAGTCTGAGATACTAATCTAAAATACTGTACTGAACTGATCTGAACTAACTAATCGGAGACTGAACTGAGCTGACAAGTGGGAGAGTCTATAACCGACATATAACCACGTGAGATAGATGTGGAGTCCGATGTATACACCCCATCGGTAGGACCCAATATACCTTGCCAGGGTATAAAGGCATGAACTTAGTAATCATAGGTCTGGGTCCATAAGGACAATATAAATATAACCTACGGTGGCAACGTAGTTCTGGGAACCTGGGTGCGCTGGAACCCCGGTCCGCTCGGTACTAAGTCCTACTCCTACTGGATAGTCCTAGATTGACTACTAAGCTGATAGCTAGAAATTGGGGCCCAAGACTAAGTCAGGAATACCAATCTGGAAGTACCCTGAGAGTCTTATCAGACCAGATTCTGTAACTAGTGTTTAGACTGGTCAGAGCTTCTTATCAGGAAGCGTCATAACCTTCTAAAAAACAAACTGTAATTTGAAGCTGGAGTCCTAACGCTGGTCAGAGCTTCTTATCTGAAAGTGTCATGACCGCCTAAAGAACCATTAAGATCTGATACTGAGTCTAATACTGATAATTGGGAGGCATCACGGACACCTCAAGGATTAACTATAGTCAAATTGATCAGCTGACATTTCTGGATTGTACTGGATATGCTAATAATTGATTGAAACTGGACAAACAAGCATTTGACTGAATTCTCAACATTTTCTAGCAATATGGGAAACCTAACTTATAAAATCGATCCACAAGGAAGAACTAGTCCAACGGGAAAAATTTCTAGTTTACTGAATTCAAAGCTAGGGCTAAAACCATCCTTACAAGAATGAGTATTAACATGATAACTAGGTAGTGAAAATATGACAACAATACACATAGACAATATTCAACATGCTATGAACGAAGTCTAACATATCATTTATTCACATTCAAAAGTTCAGGGCTAGAACTAATAGAGAGGATAGAGAATATTTTTGGGTACACAAGGGAAGAACTATTCCCTTGTTGAATTCCCACATACCTGGCTTAGAAATTCCCAAAGAAGAAAGCTTGAAATTCTGCACTGCTGAGGAAACCTAGTTCTTACTTAAGAGAATTAGTACAATCGTTCTTTTTGAAAGTTAACATGGGGAATTAGGGGGGAAACTGTTCAATCCCCCTAATATCTCTAAAATAATCTTAAAATGATGTAGTTTAGGGACTAAATAGGTTGAAAATTACAAAAATAACTCTAGAAATAAAATCTGAAAACTGGCTGACAGGGTCCCAATGGATCACTCAACGAGTCATTGGTTGAGATCACGACTCGTTGGGACCTCTTGTTGGTCCCACTATCTTGGATTAGGAAACACTAAATCTAGCAATGAGGGTCACCACAACTCATTGGATGAACCAATGGGTAATTGGTTCATCCCATGGCCACTGTTACAGGAAACTTGGAGGGTCTGACGATGGGTGAAAGAATGACTCGGTGGTCCCAACGAGCCGTTGTGTCCAATTGTTAGGTTCACTGCAAGGATTTTTGAAAATTCTCTAAGTTGACACGACGGGTGATGACAACGACTGATTGTGGGGAACAACGGGTCAGTTTTTCCTCTCGTCGTCACTGGAAGGGAATTTCTGGGTTTTCACCCAACGGATCTCACAATGGGTCGTTGTTTTTGACGATGACTCGTTGGTTGAGTCGTGGGGTCTTGTAGAATTTTTGTGCTTAGAAAACCACGACTGACATGATGACTCGTTGTTTCTCACAATGGGTCGTTCCTTGTCTCGTGGGTTCTCGAGAGGCCAAAACCTGCTGACCACGACTGACACAACGAGTCGTTGGAGTTGACCATGACTCGTTGTCTCAGTCGTTCTGAGGCATTTTTCTGGTTTTCTTCTGGATTTTTCTTGTAAGGTCTGAGTCTGTTCTAGGAAAGTTTCAGGGTGTTACACTAGACCGCCAGGTTCATAAGCTGAGAAACAGGAAAGTCGCTTCAGTGAAAGTCTTTGGAGGAACCAGCAAGTTGAGGGAGCCACATGGGAGGCTGAAGTAGACATGATGGCCAAATACCCTCATTTATTCCCTTCAGTTCAATTCCAACATTAGGTACTAAATGCCTCCTCAATACTCTATTAAGGTATGTACTCATCAACTCTGTTTAGATTTCCAATGTGCATCCTAGTTGCATCAACTCAGTTAGCATGGTTAAATCAGTTTTGAGTTAGTCATTCCTTCATAAATCAATACATAGTCTCAGACTGGGAATTTCAGCTCTTTTCCTAGTTTTCCAATAGTTTTAGCCTTCATTCGAGGACGAATGATCCCAAGGGGGAGATATTGTAATACCCCTAAACTTTTCCAGACCAAAGTCATACTCAGCAGAAAAAAACCAGAAATTTTTCCTCAGAATGATTGAGACAACAAGTCGTTGTCAGCTCTAACGACCAATTGTTTGGGTCATGGTCAGCCCTATCTTGGTCCTTAAGAAACCAACAGGACATGGAATGAATCGTTATGAGGAGCAATGAGTCATCCTATCATTCATTGTATTCCCAGTTCAAAGATCAATTTTTTCCCTTTCCAGGAACCCATGTGTCGTATGACGGGTCGTCATTTGAAGTAACAACTCGTGAGCTTATTCATTAGTTGAAGCCCAGAGGATGTTGAAAATTCCCTTCAGTGACAATGAGTGGACAAAACAACCCGTTGTACCACACAACGAGTCATTGTTTCCACCCATGGTGACAAGTCCAGAAATCTTTAGACTTTTTCCAGGGGAGACGATGAGTCGATACAACAACCCATTGGTTCTGCCAACAAGTAATTATGTCGCTCGTTGTTGGGGCTCCTAGGTTTTCCTGCCACTGACAACGGGAAGCACCAATGATCTGTTGGTTCATCCAACAAGTCGTGGTCACCCTCGTTGTCAGATCCAGTAAACTAAAAATCCAGGCCTAGGACCAACAGCTGGTCCCAACGAGTCGTGGTCTCAACCAATGACTCATTGAGTGACCATTGGTCCCTATCAGGCAGTTTTTTTAGATTTTCTCCCAAGATTATTTTAGTAATTTCCCAGCTTTTTAATCTCTAAACCCCATCGTTTAGGGCATGTTTTGGATCTAATTAAATGGGTAATCGAATAGATCCCCCTCATTATATCTAAACTCTCAATCTCCAGAGCGAAGAACTCTTAGACAGTCTCCTCGGGGCAATCTAGGGCAATCGACTTTTCTTCTCAAATTCTCAAGAGATTTTCTCTTGGGATTTCTTCACCAGGTATATGAGAATTTAGCAAGGGAATTGCCTTCCCTTGTGCCACAATATCAATCTAAATGTTCTTATCAGTTCTATGCCCTCAATTTTCAAACGTGAAGGAATTTTTAACTAGATTTCGGCTATATCATGTTGAATATTATTCATGTTAATTGTTTTTATATTTCCACTATCTTGTGACTATGTTGATACTTGTTACCATAGATGGATTCTAGACCTAGCTTTGAATGCAGTAAATTAGAGTCTTGCATAATAGATTAGTTATTCATGTTGCTTGATTATATCAGTGTTGGGATTCCCACATTATAAATATTAGTTTAAATCTTAGTCAGATGCATGCTAGTCCAGTTTTAGTTAGGATACTAGCTTTCTCAGCATTTTCAGAAATTTAAGCTGATCAGTTTGACTATAGTCTTTTCTTGAGGTGTCAGTGGTGCCTCCCAGATATTAGTTTGTTCTTTAGACGGTTACGAAGCTTCCATATAAGCAGCTCTAACCAGTCTTAGAACACCAGTTACAAAATTTGGTCCGATAAGACTCTTAGGTACTTTCAGATAAGTATCCCTGACATAGTCTTGGACCCCAGTTTCGAGCTATCAACTTAGATGTCAGATTAGAATTATCAAGTGGGAGTAGGACTTAGCACCGAGCGGACCAGGGTTCCAGTGCACCCAGGTTCCCAGAACTACGTTGCCATGTAGGTTACTTTATCGGCCCTATGGCCCCAAACTTGTGATCACCTAGTTCATGTCTTTATACCCTGGCAAGGTATATTAGGTCCTATCGATGGGGCATATACATCGAACTCCACGTATAGCTCACGTGTTTATATGTTAGTTATAGACTCTCCCGCTAGTTAGTACAGTTTCAGTTTAGCTCAACTCAATATAGTTTCAGTTCATCTCATTTCAATCCAGTACAGTTAGCTCAGATCAGAATCTCAGTTTCAGGACATGTCTATGACCATCAGTCAGGGTAATTAATGACCATATCAGTTAAATCTCATTTTTTCAATTTTTAGTATTTTAGTTGGTCACTTCATGTCATCTCAGCATAGTTGTTTGTTCCATGTTTATATTATCTCTCACTTACTCAGTACATTTCAAGTACTGACGCATAGCTTCTATGTTGTATTGTATCATGATATAGGCGTAGGTTCTCAGTCTCAGCATCATTAGTAGATTCCTTCAGGCGGTGTTAGCAAAAGCAGTTGGTGAGTCCTCATATTTTGAGGATGATATTTATTTTCAGTTATTTTCTTTCAATTAGACGTTAGAGTTAGCTGGGGTTTGTCCTAGCAACTCATCATTAGTAGATGGCTTTCAAGAATAGACTCAGACATTCAGTATTGTCTTTCAGATGTATGAACATTTATTAAATTAGCTTTCTTAAATGAGTTTATTATTTAAAGCTTCCGCATATGATTACTCAGTTTACCAGTGTTATGATAGACCATGGTTTGGCTTGGGGTTACTTGTGACTCCAAGTACCGTCTCTTGTCCAAGGTATACATTCGGGTCGTGACACATCAAGACAAATAATAAAATAAAATAAAAAGTGTAGAATACTACCGAACAATTGGGTAGCTAACTCCAAGACCTCGAGCAGACTCTAAACTATCAAAAGGGATCACCTATAACAAGTACCGGGCTCAAAACCTGCACAAAAAGTGTAGAAAAGAAAGGTTAAGTAAGATGAACATGTGTGCTTAGCAGCATCCGCAACTTACCCTAAAATAAAGTGATAGAGAGGGTCGGTCCTATGCCTGCTTTCTTTATTCCTTCATCAGATAGTTAGAATAAGATATCTAAAATCAAGGCACAATATAGCTAAAGCCAACATGTTTTAATAGTTTAAGAAAATATCAAATTTTTATCCAAAATCAATAGTTCCCGTAATAATAATTCACCTCAACAACTATCTACAGATTTAATATCAATGTAATATAGAAAATAAGGCATCAGAATCAGCTACACCATTAGTGATATCAAAATATGTCTCAATATAATCACCACATTAGTTACACTACTAATAAAATGATAATGAGCCTCTAATGTAACAATAAACACCTTCACAATCAAGCTGATTAGTTGAAAATTTACAAACTCATTAGGCTATAAAGCATGAGCTTTTGCATGATTTTCACATCAATCACAAAGGTTTTATGCCTTTCCTTTTAATTTTGTAGGTACTGATTGAGACAAGAAAAGCAAAGGAATTGAACAAAGAAACAGTCTACTGGAAGCAAGAACCTATGTTCCACACATTGGCACCTACAAAACGCAGGTGCCATGCAGAAAGCACTGATCTTGAGTTGAAGAGAACATGTGAAGCACAAGTTGGCACCTGCGAAATGCAGGTGCAACTGTAGATAAAGTCCAAGAAAATCTACTCAGACCTATCCAAGACCTACGACTCACGGATGAGCACTTGTGAAAAGCAAGTGCCACGCAAATGGCTAGATCGTTGATAAGGCAAAATTATCCAACCCTAGAACAAACTAAATGTGGAATCTTCCAAGGACATTTGATGAAAGTTTTACAAAAAGAGAACATGCATTATTATCTCAATTGTACTTATACATGTCAGAACTTATACATCTTAGCTAAGAAGTTTTGGAGAGAGAAGTAGAGAGAGAAATAGGAGTGTGCATTCTTCTTCTTCTTCTTCTTTGCTATTTTGAGCTAATTACACCATTATTGCATATTTGAAAGCTTGAATTTTTATTCAATATGATGAATGTTAATGAATCACCCATGGGTATCTTCTCTTTAACTTCATTTATAAGTAGTTAATTTAATTACTAGTGGTGTGTGCATGATTGGGGTTTAGGATGAATTGGGTGTTGTTAATTTAGTCTTAAATATAATGCCTAAATCTAGTGTTTCCTCCAAGGTTGAATGTTATAATTAATGGTTACAAACATTAATTTACTTTTCTTACCATGCTTTTGCCTAAAAGAGAGGAGTATAATCTGGGTGAGGAAGCATTAGTGATAAATTGAGTTGTAGATATGTCGGGTTGAGCTAGAGATAGTCAGAAACCCATTTCCATTATCCATTAAGGGGCTTGGGCTAGAGTTAGTTTAGCTCTTCCTCAAGTTTTTGGTGGCTGATTGATAGTTGTAACCTTAGGCTTTAAGAAAATCCAAGGAAAATTCACCCAAATGGTTGAGAAACATCGGGCGTAGCCTTCGCCATTTCTATTCATGTTGTAATTGATATTTGAGACTAGTTAATTAACCCCAATTCAATTGACACCTCGTCAAAACCACATCCTTAGTTTATTCTCATTGCTTGCAACAATCAACTTTGCCTTGCTTTTGCTTTGAAACTAGAATTCCATAACTTACTCCTTTTCCCCCAAATTTCTATTATTAAAATATGAACAATGATGCATTCCAAATTGATTTATTTTATGACTCTTGGTTGATCTAGTTCAATTCTCTGTGGGATTTGCCCCGACGTCCCTTAGGAATTTATTTTTTGACAAGGACCGCTGCCACCTACATTGTAAGGGAGAGTTGCATTGAGAATGATTAAAAAATGGCGCCATTGTGTAACACCCCGAAAATCTCCTAGACCAAAATCATATTCAACAGATTAAACCAAAAAATTTTGTCTCAAAACGACCAAGACAACGAGTCGTTGTCAGAAGTAACAACCCATTGTTTGGGTCGTGGTAAGCCCTGTAAAATGTTCTTTGTGAACCAACGGGACATGGAAGACCCGTTGTGAGAAGAAATGAGTCGTTCTGTCACTCATTGCATACCCATCTCAGAACCCAGTTAATCCCTTTCCAGGAACCCATGAGTCAAATGACGAGTCATTGCTTGATATGACGACTCGTGGTGTGACTCGTTAGTTGGGGCTCCCAGGTACTTTCAACCAACTCCTCAGTGATAACAAGTGGAAACAAGGATCATTGTATCATACAACGAGTCATTTTTTCCACCCGTGGTGACAAGTACCAAAATCCTTCAGGGATTCCAGTAGCCAGGACGAGAGACGATAACAATTTTTTGGATCAACCAACAAGTCATGGTGTTACCCGTTAGAGAAGGGGGTCCGGTATTTTGTTCAAGTCCTTGCCAATGGACACGGGAGGTACCAACGACTCTTTGGTTTATCCAATGAGTCATGGTCCCCCTCGTTGCCAGTTTCTAGTAAGCCCAGGATTGACGATTGGTCCCAATGAGTTGTGGTATCAACCAACGACGAGTTGTGTAACCCATTGGTCCCTAATGGGCAGTGTTTAGATTATCTCCCAGGGTTATTTTAGTAACTTCCCAGCTTTTTAATCTCTAAACCTTGTCATTTTGGGCACGTTTAGGAGAGAATTAAAGTGGCTGAACAACATTCTCTCATCATTCCTCTCATTCTCTCAAAGTCAGAAACGTAAAGACTCTGTTAGGAAGCACAAAGCAGGGCAGAGGTTTCAACTTTTCTTCTAAGATTTTCTCAAGAGTTTTCTCCGTGATTTCTACACCAGGTATGTGAGAATTTAGCAAGGGAATTGTCCTTCCCTTGTGCCCCAAAATCCATCTAAAATTTTCTTATCAATTCTAAGCCTTGAGACTTTTGAATTAGAGGAATTTTTTGGTCACGTTCCGATTAAATCATGTGAAATGATGTTCATACTGTTGTTACTATATTTCCACTATCTAGTAATCACGTTGATACTTGATTTCCTAAAAAGTGACTTTAGCCCTAATTCGATAAGTGTAGTAACTAGGGTCCACCATAATTTTATAGACATAATGTTGCTTGACTCTATCAGTTTTGGAAATTCTATGTTATTATTATCAGTTAACTGTTTTGTCAATTGCATGCTAATTTTCAGTCATGATGTTAATATCTTTAGTATATTTCAGTAATTTCAGCTGATCAATTTGACTATATCAGTTCTTGAGGTGTAAATAATGCCTCCCAGTTATCAGTTCTCACTTATCAGTTAGTTCTATAGACATTTATGATGCTTCCAGGTAAGCTACTTTGAGAACCACCAGTATCATTTTCAGTTTGTTCATTAGATGGTTATGACACTTTCAGATAAGCAGCTCTGGACAGTCTTGGAACACAAGTTATAGTTATCTGGTCTGATAAGATTCTTAGGGAATTTTCGGATAAGTATTCATTACTTAGTCTTTGGCCCCAGCTTCAAGCTATTAGCTTAGTAGTCATATTAGGACTATCCAGTGGGAGTAAGACTTAGCACNGCAATTAGGTGGAACCTCCGTTTACAAGTTGAAACTCGCCAATTAAATGTAAGACTTAGCACTGAGAGGGTTGGGGTTCCAACGCACCCAGGTTCCCAGAACTATGTTGCCACCGTAGGTTACTTGGCCCATCGGGCCCCAAATTTATGATCACCTAGTTCATGACTTTATACCCTAGCAAGGTATATTGGGTCCTATCAATGGGGCATATATATCGAACTCCACATTTAGCTCACGTGGTTATATATCTATTATAGACTCTCCCACTAGTCAGTATAGTCTCAATTTAGTTTAGCGTAGCTCAGTATCTCAGATTCAGGACATGTCTATGACCATCAACTAGGGTCATTATTGACCATATTAGTTATATTTCATTAGTATTAGTTTTCAGTATTTCAGTTGGTCATTTCAGTTTAGTTACATGTTCTTTCATGCTTATTATATATCTCTCACTTACTCAGTACATTCAAAGTACTGACGCATACCTTCTATGTTATATCATATCATGATACAGGTGCAAGTTCTTAGTCCCAGCATCGTCAGTAGTTCCCTCAGACGATATCAAAAACAGTATTTGGTGAGTCCTCATCCTTTGAGGATGAAATTTACTTTCATTTAGTTCTTTATAGTCAGATTTTAGAGTTAGCTGGTGGCTTGTCCCAGCAATTCATCATTTAGTAGTTGGCTTTCAGACATAGACACAGATATTCAGTATTTTTTTTTCACATGTGTTGACTCTTGTCAGACCAGTGTTCCTAAATGGTTTTATTTATTTAAAGCTTTCGCTTATATTTACTCAGTTTACTAGTATAATGAGAGACCATTGGTTAGCTTGGGGTCACTTGTGGCACAAAGTACCATGTCTCGTCCAGGGTATAGACTCGGGTCATGAAAAACTTGGTATCAGAGCACTTGGTTTAGTTTATCCTAGGATGTCTGAATTCCGCATCATGTAGAGTCCTTTTCATTGGTGTGAAGCGCACCACACTTATGACGGGGAGGCTACAAGACGTTATTAGGAAAACTCCCTTTTGTTCATACTCTTTATTGTGCATTGAAGACTAATTCCAGAAATTTCCTTCTAACTCGTGCGCTATTCATTTTAATGAAATTGCACCTCTAAAATGAGGAAACAGAAAGAGGTCTTGCGAATCCAACCGACCTGCCCCACCAGCTCCAGCAGCCCCTCAGGTCGATTAAGTGTCCTCAGCATAATTCAGAGCGGCAATCCAGCTATTGGCTTAGACGGTGAGTAACCAAGTGAACCAACAGGTGGTTCCAGTGAAAAAATAGGTCTGTAGCACCTGCTAGGTTTCGAAACATCACCCGAATGAACCCTCTAGATTTTCATGGATCCAAAGTGGGAGAGAAACCATAGGAGTTTGTAGATGAGGTATGGAAGATCACACAGATTATGGGTGCTAGTTCCGCGATGAGTGCTAATCTGGCCACCTACTAGTTGAAAGGGTGGCTTATATTTGGTACGATCAGTGGAAGGAAGGGATACCAGCAGGAGTAGAACCGGTAGAGCGGGAAGCGTTCACCACAGTATTTCTAGATATATTCTTCCCCCGGGAGTTGAGGGAGACTAAGGTCGTAGAGTTCATGAACTTAAAGTAGGGTAACAGCATCGTGGAGGAATATGCATTGAAGCTTACTCGGTTTTCGAAGTATGCTCCGGGGATGGTAGCTGAGCCAAGGCCTCGCATGCTTAAGTTCATCAACGGTATATCAAACTTGATACTTAAGGAATTCAGGACCATGTTGCTCACTAAGGACATTGACCTCTCCAGCCTCATCATTCATGCCAAGCAGATTGAGGCAGAAAAGTTAAAGGACATGGAGCGGTAGAACAAGCGGGCTAGAATAGGAAAATTAGATTATGGCCACCAGAGGTCAGGTGGTAGAAGCTGCCCGCAGCATCAACAACAGAGGACTCCAACACCCACCTCAACTAGCGTCCTTTCTTTCCGGTCCCGCAAGGATCGAAAGAGTGGAGCATCTGGCTCTCAGTCCCAATGTCACAGCCCCAACAACNAGTGAAGACTTCCCATATGTCAAGATTCAAGTTATGCTTTTATCTTTTATCTAGCGTCCTTTCTTTCCGGTCCCGCAAGGATCGAAAGAGTGGAGCATCTGGCTCTCAGTCCCAATGTCACAGCCCCAACAACCACTACCCAGCTTGTCCTATGTGTGGAAAGAACTATCCAGGTTAGTGCCTCCTGGGAAAAGAGGTTTTCTTTGGATATGGATAGCTAGGTCACAAGCTCAAGGAATGTCCGTCGGCAGGACGAGGAGATCACAGTCTACCACCTCAGTAGCCCCAGCAGGTCGTTTAGCTCAGCAAGGTAACACTTTAGGTACGGATGGCGATTAGCACCAAAACTACTTTTATGCTGTCTTTTTTGTAAGGATCAGGAGAGCTCACCTGACATGGTCACGGGTATGTTACGCCTCTTCCACCTATATGTGTATGCCCTACTAGATCCAAGAGCCACACTATCATTTGTGACTCCCTATGTAGCTATTCAGTTTGACATCAGTCCAGAAGTCCTCTCAGAACCATTCTCAGTCTCTACCTCAATTTGTGAGTCAGTTCGAGCCAACCGGGTGTATAGAAACTGCCCAGTCTCAGTATTGAGTAAAGTCATTCCAGATGATCTATTAGAACTAGACATGGTTGATTTCGACGTCATTCTTGGCATGGATTGATTACCCTCAAGTTATGCCTCAATCTACTGCAGAAGTAGAGTTGTTAGATTTCAATTTCTAAATGATCCAGTTTTAGAATGGATGGCAGTATTCAGCGCCTAAGGGTCGGTTTATTTCCTACATTAAGGTAAGGAAGCTCATTTCTAAAGGGTTCATTTATCACCTAGTTCATTTCAAAGGTTCCAGCTCTGAGAGCCCAACTATCCAGTCAGTTTCAGTTGTCTGCGAATTCCCTGACGTGTTTCCCGAATATCTCCTCGGAGTCCCTCCTGAGCGGTAAATAGACATCGGCATAGACCTTCCTCCAGACACTCAGCCCATCTCTATTCCTCCTTATAGAATGGCTCCAACTAAGCTTAAGGAGTTAAAGGAACAGCTAAAAGACCAACTTGATAAGGGTTTCATCAGGCCTAGCATCTCTTCATGGGGTTCTCCAGCGTTGTTCATGCGGAAGGAAGATGATACTCTCAGAATGTGTATCGACTACTATCAACTGAACAAGGTTACAGTTAAGAACAGGTATCCCTTACCAGTATTGACGACTTGTTCGATTAGCTTCAACGAGCCCGTTGTTTCTCTAATGTAGACCTCAAGTCAGGATATCATCAGCTTAGAGTCGGGGAATGTGACATACCAAAAACATCTTTCAGAACTCGGTATGGTCACTATGAATTTGTGGTTATGTCCTTTGGAATAACTATTGCCCCTGCAACTTTCATGGACCTGATGAACAGGGTTTTCAAGCAGTATCTAGACATGTTCGTCATTGTATTCATTGATGAAATTCTGGTATACTCCAGAAATGAGGAAGAACATTCTAACCATCCGAGGATAGTGTTACAGATGCTCAGAGATCACTAGTTGTTTGCTAAATTTGGTAAATGTGAATTATGGTTAAAGTCTGTGATTTTTCTTGGTCACGTGGTCTCAAGTGAGGGTATTCCGGTAGATCCTCAAAAGATAGCAGCGGTGAAAGACTGGCCAAGACCTACTTCCCCAATAGATATCAAAAGTTTCCTGGGTTTAGCTATTACCAATGATTTGTAGAAGGATTTTCCTCTATTGTGTGTCCTCTGACTAAGCTAACTCAGATAAAGGCGAAGTTTTAATTGTCAGATGAGTGTGAGAAGAGTTTCCAAGAGTTGGAGACTCGACTCCCTAATGCTATAGTTTAACCTTACCAGAAGGAACAGATGGATTCATAGTATATTGTGATGCTTCCAGTGTTAGACTTAGATTCATTCTGAAGCAGCGGGGTAAGGTGATAGCTTACACCTCCAGAAAGCTCAAGGTTCATGAAAAGAACTATCCGACTCATGATCTTGAATTGGCAGCAGTCCTATTTTCTTTTATGATATGGAGCCATTATCTTTATGGGGTTCATGTGGATGTTTTCATTGATCACAAAAGCCTTCAGTATGTGTTCAGTCAGAAGGATTTGAACCTTCGTCAGAGGAGGTGGTTGCAGTTACTAAAGGATTATGACATGAGCGTGCTATACCACCCAGTCAAGGACAATGTGGTGGCTGATGCCCTAAGTAGGATATCCATAGGGAGCATTGCTTATGTTGAAGAGGGTAGAAAGGAACAGGCACAAGATATTCACAGGTTAGCTCGGATGGGGGTGCAATTGGTTGATTAAGCTAAGGGCAAAGTAGAAATGCAAAGTGGGTCAGATTCCTCATTAGTTGTTTAGGTTAAGTCAAAGCATTAGGAAGATCCCATACATCTTAATTTGAAAGAATCAGTTCTACAAAAAGAAGTGGCGGCTTTCTCCAAAGGGGGAGATGGTGTGCTTCGTTACAAGGGAAAACTTTGTGTACCGGATGTAGGTGACTTGAGATAGCAAATACTAGCAGAAGCACACAGCTCCAAATATTCTATCCATCCATGTGCCACTAAAATGCACCGTAACCTACGAGATATCTACTGGTGGAACAACATGAAAAGCGACATTGCAGAATTTATGGCTAAGTGCCTGAACTGCTAGCAGGTTAAGGTGGAGCATCAGAGACCTGTGGTATAACTTAGAATATTAGCATACCCACATGGATGTGGGAAGAAGTGAATATGGACTTTATTAATGGTCTTCCTCGTACTCGTCGACATCATGACTCAATTTGGATGATAGTAGATCGGATGACCAAGTCAGCACATTTCCTCCCAGTTAAAACTATAGACTCAGCAAAGGATTGTGTGACGATGTACATCCAAGAATTAGTCAGACTACATGGGGTTCCCTTGTCCATCATCTCAGATAGAGGTACTCAGTTCACCTCACATTTTTTGAAGTTTTTTCAGAAAGGACTCGGTACTCAGGTCAAGCTCAACACAACTTTTCATCCTTAGACCAATGGACAAGCTAAGAGAACTATTCAAACATTAGAAGATATGATAAGTGTTTGTGAGATTGAATTCAAGGGCAATTGGTATGATCACCTACCTCTCATCGAGTTTAAATACAACAACAGCTACCACTCCAATATTCAGATGGCCCCATTTGAGGCATTATATGGTAGGAGGTGTAGGTCTCCTATAGGGTGATTTGAAGTTGGCGAAGCTACCTTGATAGGACCAGACTCGGCTTATGAATCTATGAAGAAAGTGCAACTGATTAGAGAAAGGTTGAAAACAGCTCAAAGCCGACAAAAATCATATGCGGATGTGAGGAAGAGAGAGTTAGAATTGGTTGTAGATGATTGGGTTAACCTGAAAATTTTACCCATGAAAGGGGTGATGAGGTTTGGAAAGAAAGGGAAACTCAGTAGGAGGTATGTAGGACCCTACAGGATTTTGAGGTGAATTGGCAGTATGGCATATAATTTAGAATCACCTTCAGAGTTATCCTCTATGCACCCAGTTTTCCATGTGTCGATATTTAAGAACTTTATCGGTGATCCAACCTCTGTGTGGGAGTGATGGATAGTCTCTCTTACGAAGAGATTAAAGTTTAGATCCTAGACTGTCATGTTCGTAAATTGAGAAATAAGGAAGTTGCTTCAGTGAAAGTCTTATGGAGGAACCAACTGGTTGAGGGAGCCACATGGGATGTAGAAGCAGACATAATGGCCAAATACCCTCATCTATTCCCTTCTAGTTCATTCCCAGCATCAGGTATAAAATTACTCCTCAATACTCGATCCAGTTCAGTACTCATCATCTCTNTATTTCCAATGTAATATTCTTTTAGAATAGATTAAAAAAAATAATATCCAGCATCAGGTATAAAATTACTCCTCAATACTCGATCCAGTTCAGTACTCATCATCTCTATTTAGACTTTCAATGTGCACTCTAGTTGTGTTAACTCAGTTAGTATGGTTAAATCAGTTCGGAGTTAGTCACTCCTTCAAAAATCAGTATATAGTCTCAGTCGGGGGATTGCAGCTCTTTTCCCAGTTTTCCAGCAGTTTTAGCCTTTATTCGAAGACGAATGATCCCAAAGGGGAGATATTGTAACACCCCGAAACTCTCCTAGATCAAACCCAGACTTAGCAGATTAAACCAAAAAAAAATTTCTAAGAACAACCGAGAAAATGAGTTGTTGTCAGAAGTAACGACCCATTGTCTGGGTCGTGGTCAGCCCTGTCAGATGTTCTTCGAGAACCAACGGGACATGGAACAACCCATTGTGAAAAGCAATGAGTCGTCCTGTCACTCATTGCGCCCCCAGCTTAGAACCCCCAGTTAATCCGTTTCCAGGAACCCACGAGTCAAACAATGAGTCGTCGCTTGATATAATGACTCATGGTGTGACTCGTTAGTTGGGGATCCCAAGTATTTTTGACAAACTCCTAATGACAATGAGTAGCAACAATGACCTATTGTATCACATAATGAGTCGTTGTGTCCACCCGTTGTGACAAGTCTCAAAATCCTTCAAGGATTCTAGTAGCCAGGACGAGAGCAGATAACGACTCGTTGGATCAACCAATGAGTCATGGCGTCACCCATTAGAGAAGGGGGTCCATTGTTTTGTCAAGTCCTTTCTACTGTCCATGAGAGGTACCAACGACCCGTTGGTTTTTCCAATGAGTCGTGGTCCCCCTCATTTCCATATTCCAGTAAGCCCAAGATTCAAGCCCAAGATCAAAGACTGGTCCCACCGAGTCATGGTATCAACAAACGACTCATTGTGTGACCCGTTACTCCCTGACGGGCAGTTTTCTAGATTTTCTCTAAGGGTTATTTTTGTAACTTTGCATCTTTTTAATCTCTAAACCTTGTCATTTTTTTACGTTGAGGATAGAATTAAAGGGGTTGAACGATATTCTCTCTTGATTCCTCTCATTCTCTCAAAGGCAGAAATGTAAAGACTCTGTCAGGAAGCACAGAGCAGGCAAGGGTTTCAACTTTTCTTCTC
Organism: Datura stramonium; assembly: GCA_018107945.1. Classification (NCBI taxonomy): domain Eukaryota; kingdom Viridiplantae; phylum Streptophyta; class Magnoliopsida; order Solanales; family Solanaceae; genus Datura; species Datura stramonium. The sequence continues at coordinate 151,621 of JACEIK010002173.1, read as the reverse complement.
AAATTTTCTCAAGAGTTTTCTCCGGGATTTCTACACCAGGTATGTGAGAATTTAACATGGGAATTGTCCTTCCTTTGTTCCCCAAAATCCTTCTAAAATATTCTTATCAGTTCTAAGCCTTGAGACTTTCATATTAGAGGAATTTTTCGGTCATATTCCGATTAAATCATGTGAAATGTTGTTCATACTATTGTTACTATATTTCCACTATCTAGTAATCATGTTGATACTTGTTTTCCTGAAAAGTGACTTTAGCCCTAATTCAATAAGTGTAGTAACTACGGTCCAGCATAATTGTATAGACATAATGTTGCTTGACTCTATCTTTGTTGAAAATTATATGTTATTATTATCAGTTAAATGCTCAGTCCATTGCATGCTAGCTCAATTTCATCCATGACATTAATATCTTCAATATCTTTCAATAGTTTCAACTAATCAGTTTGATTGTAGTTAGTTCTTAAGGTGTCAGTAATGCCTCCCAGTTATCAGTTCTCAATTATCAGTTATTAGCTATCAGTTAGTTCTATAGATGATTATTACGCTTCTAGATAATCTGCTCTGACTAGTCTTAAAACCACAAGTATCAGTTTCAGTTTGTTCACTAGACAGTTATGACGCTTCAAGATAAGCACCTCTAGCCAGTCTTAGAACACTAGTTATAGTTATCTAGTTTTTGGTCCGATAAGACTCTCAAGGAACTTCCAAATAAGTATTCCTGACTTTTTCTTGGGCCCCAACTTCGAGCTATCAGCTTAGTAGTAATATTAGGAATATCTAGTGGAAGTAGGACTTAGCACAGAGAGGGTCGGGGTTCCAGTGCACCCAAGTTCCTAGAACTACATTGCCACAATAGGTTACTTGGTCAATTGGGCCCCAGATTTGTGATCACCCAGTTCATGCCTTTATACCCACACAAGGTATATTGGGTCCTATCGATGTGGCGTATACATCGAACTTCACGTTTAGCTCACGTGGTTATATATCTGTTGTAGACTATCCCACTAGTCAGTACAGTCGTAGTTTAGTTCAGTTTAAATTAGCTCAGTATCTCAGATCCAGGACATGTCTATGACCATCAACTAGGGCCATTATTGACCATATCAGTTATATTTCGGTAGTATCAGTTTTCAGTATTTCAGTTGGACATTTCATGTCATTTCAGTTTAGTTACTTGTTCTTTCATGCTTATTATATCTCTCACTTACTCAGCACATTCAATGTACTGGCACATACCTTCTATGTTTTATCGTATCATGATACAGGCGCAGGTTTTCAGTCCCAGCATCGTCAGTAGTTCCCTCAAACAATATTAGCAGCAACATTTGGTCAGTACTCATCCTTCAAGGACGAAATTACTTTCACATAGATCTTTATAGAAATTTTTTAGATTTAGCTGGGGGCTTGTCCTAGCAACTCATCACTCAGTAGTTGGCTTTCAGACATAGACACAGATATTCAGTATTATTTTTTTCAGATGTGTTGACTCCTGTCAAAGCAGTGTTCTTAATAGGTTTTATTTATTTAAAGCTTCTGCTTATATGTACTCAGTTTACCAGTGTAATTATAGACCATGGATTAGCTTGGGGTCACTTGTGGCACCAAGTACCATATCTCGTCCAGTGTATAGACTCGAGTTAGGAGACGTTGCCAAGGAGTTGAAAATGATTTCCATTAGTTGTTAAGTAATTCAATTGTGTTGTTACACCCTGTGTTGTTTCAACTTTGATTTTGGTTTGCAGGTTGTCTAGGTTTGTGAAAGATGAGCCACACTAGTAACACAAGCAGCGTAGATGGGGACATAGTGGGGGAAGATGATCCCATAATCAATAATGTGGCTGGTGCCATTCGCCTACCACCCACGGTAAGGAATGTAGTCTTTCATGTCACGAGTAGCGTCCTACACCTTTTGAAAATGAAAGGTTTGTTTCGGGGACAAGCTTCCGAGGATGCTAATTGGCACCTCCAAAACTTCATAGAGTTATTTCTACCATTCAACATCACTAATATAAGTCATGAGTCGATAAGGCTGTTGTTGTTCCCATTCTCATTGACGGGTGAATCCACAATGTTGGTGGAGAGATACCTCCCGGGTCCATAACTTCTTGGAATGAACTAATCGTAGCCTTCTTAGATAGGTTCTTCCCTCCATCTCGGATGATACAATTTGAGAAATGAAATCACAAAATTTTGTCAACTCCCAGGGGATCCCATTCATGAAGTTTGGCTTCAATTCAAAAAGAAGGTGGCCATTTTCCCTAAGCATGGTTTGCCGATGGAGTGTTACTCCTGAGCTTCTACAGGTCTCTTGACTCCATCAACATCTCCATGGCTAAAAACCTTGTAGGGGGCTCAATTATGGACCAAACATATTGCTTGGCCAAGGCCCTTCTCAATAGAATGAAAAAAATGAATAAAGCCTGGCGTACTAGGAACATCAAGGTGTCCACAAGTGATACATCTTTTAGCCATCTTGCAGCTAAATTGAGGAGATGCGATGAAGAGAGGGATGAGGCCTTAGCAAAAATTATGACCCAAGTGGAGTTGATGACAAAGCACTTGTTGGGGTTAGGAGCCAAGAGAGTTAATGTTTTGGGAACCCAAGGTCCCAACCGATATGAACAAGATGCTTCACCACCACTGTATGGTGACAATGCCACTTTATGTCTTGTTAGATAGTGGGTTCCCATCAAGGGTACCAAGGTGCCAATCTAGGTCCTTGGCATTCTCATGACGGGAATCAAGGTTGGAGAGATCAAGGTGCAAACTAAGGATTGGGTGATAGAGACAACCGGTAGAGGAATTGATAACCCAAACGTGATGGGGATAGATACCATAGAAGTGAAAACCCATATATTCCACCTCCTAAAGCCGATGTAGCCCCAATGCATCTGGGTGTTAGTGATGTGGGAAGTTCCAAAATTGAAGAGATGCTTGCTCGGGTATTAAAGAAAGTGGAGTCCACCGATAGTGGTGTTAAAGAGTTGAAAAAAGGGAGGTGTCTAACCTTGCCCAACTAGTGAGCTCCTATTCAGCCTCAGTCAAGCATTTAGAGGCTTAACCCATATATTCCACCTCCTAAATCCAATGTATCCCCAATGCAGCTGGGTGTTAGTGATGTGGGAAGTTCTAAAATTGAAGAGATGCTTGCTTGGGTATTAAAGAAAGTGGAGTCCACCGATAGTGGTGTTAAAGAGTTGAAAAAGGGGAGGTGTCTAACCATGTCCAACTAGTGAGCTCCTATTCATCCTCAATAAAGCATTTAGAGGCTTAAATGAATCAATTGTCAATGCAAATGGACCTGAGAATAAAAGGGACTCTTCCGAGTGACACAGTACCAAATCCTAAGAAGGATAGTCATTGCATGGCTATTGTCACTAGGAGTGGAAAAGTTGTTACTAATGCGAGCGACAAGCCCAAGATGGTGGTTGATCCCAAAAAAATGAAGATAAAGTGAGTGAGGAGGTGCCAAAAGCACCTATCGGTGTTGATAATGAGGTTATATTGGAGGAGGAAAGAGTTGATGTTCCTCCTCAAACTGAGAACATTGATAGAGAGGGGAAGAGGCCCCCAATGCTAAAGGTCAATCTCCTAGAGTTCCACCTCCTTACCCTCAGTGGTTGGCAAAAAAACAAAGAGGATAACCAATTTAAAAAGTTTATTGACATGTTCAGCAAATTGGTCGTCAATATTCCATTGGTTGATGCCTTGCTCCAAATGCCTGAATATGCAAACTTCATGAAGGAGCTCCTGAAAAAGAAAAAAGTAGTTTATGTGGGCATAGTGGAGGTGTCGCATAATTGCAGTGTCATGATGGCAAGTAACCTTGCTCCAAAGAGAGAAGACCTAGGAGCGTTCACTATCTCTTGCACAATGCAATGCATGTATTCAATAAAGCTATCTGTGATCTGGGGAGAGAATAAAGTTGATGCCTCTCATGATCTTCAAGAAATTAGGTTTGGAAAGCCCCAAGCCTAGAATAATGAAGTTGCTAATGGCAGATCGTTCTATAAAATGCCTAATACGAATTCTTGTAGATGTTTTGGTCAAGGTTGATAAATTTATCCTTCTAGCTGACTTTGTCATGTTTGATTGTGATGTTGATATTGAGGTGCCCATCATCTTGGGGCGACCACTCTTGGTCACAGGGTGACCTTTAGTTGATATGGAGCTAGGAGAACTAAAGCTTCAGGTTGGTGCTGATGAAGTATTCAATGTATGTCAACTAATAGAACCACCTATTGAATGCATGATGATAGCAGTAATGAATGACAAAGATGCGCAAGGAGTTGATATTGAGGAGAAGGACAAAACTTTGGATGAATAATGAAGTTGTGAGGGTAAACCATCGTGCCGTGACATTAAATCAAGTGCTTCTTGGGAGGCAACCTAAGTGTTCTTAAATTGATTTGCATTTCACATATTTTGTTGTTTTTGTTTTGTAGGATGGATTCAATTGACAACTAAGTGGAAGAAAACAGGGTATGGAAGCTAAGTAAGACCTGCAAAATACAGGTGCATACCCGCGGAGCGCTGGCTAGGAGCAGCTTAGAACTAGTAAACCTAGCAAAATCAAAGCATGCATCTGTCTCACCTACAAAATGTAGGTGAGGATCTATGAAATGCAGGTCTCCAGCAGGTCCAAGGCAGAATACCTAGCAAGAAAATCATGAAAAAAGGAGGCAACCTGTGTGAGACCTGCAAAACGCAGGTACATACCTGCGGAACGCAGGTCTGTCACAGATGCATAATAGTAAACTGGGAATAAAAGAGGCCACCTACGCTTGAGCTGCATTTCGCAGGTTCACTCTTGCGGTCACAAGTATGGCACAGGTGCAGGTATGAAATAACTTTAACATATTGTCCAACCCATTTATAAAACCTGACCCACGTTGATCCATATCTTTTAAACTTCTCCGCACTTCCCACAACTCCCATTTTCCTACACCATTTCCCCATTTTCTCCACTCCCCAACTACCACTACACCTTCCCACCTTCTCCCATTAATTCCACCTTAAAACCCACCAATCCCTTCACCTCCTACATTCCTATAAAAACCCATCATTTCTCAACCATTTTCTCCCATCACCTCTTAATTCAAGCACCATATAGAAGAAGAAAAAGGTTTGGTGTCAACTACATTTGAAGAAAAAAGTTTTCAAGTTTTAATTTCTCTTCACCACTCACTTTATTTGGTACATGTCCTTGATTTTTCACCTTTGATTCTTTAAATTTGATGAAATATGTCGTCTAGAAAGCATGATAGCCTTTAGTTTCCATGACTCATGTTTTCCCTCACTTCCCATTACTTTTTCTTCATGTTCATGAAAAAATTGGTAATTATAGGTGTTGTGGGAAAGCTTGAAATTTCAAAATTAGCTGGGTAGGAAGTATTGTTTTATGTTGTTATACCTCTTTCATGTGCTCTTATGCTTTGAAACTTTAGTTGGGGGTGAAATCTGAGTAACCTACTTGCTTGAGATGCATCATTCTTCCTGATGATAGATAGGTTGACGTCTTTTTTAAGGGAAAATCGTCATTTCTTCTTTCATGTTTTAAATATAGATGAAAATGTGATAAGGTGGGTGAGTAGTCTGAAATGTGAAATTTCCTTGTTGAATATTGGTTAGAGTGGTCACTCGATGTTTCTCAATGATAGACGAGGTAATGCCCATCTTAAGGAAAGTAATTGAGTGGTTGAAATTGTGTTGGTATTGTTGATGAATCTCTCGAGAAAGTTTCAGTACCTGTTAGATAGTGATTGCGTTCATACTTGTGAGAAATAATCATTATAGAGCATAAAAATCAATGTTTATCACTGTTGAGCCACTGCAAGTCGCGGATTGCACTCTGTGAAATGCAGGTTGCAGTACAAGTACGGGGTTGAGCTTCAGGTACATTGCCACCTCCTATGTTGCACCAGTGAACCGCGGATCACCACCTGCTAAATGCAAGTGCAACGCAGGTGGTTAGCAAATTTACTGTGAATCTGCCTTGCACCTGTGACGCACCTGCGAACCGCGAATCTCAACATATGAAATGCAGGTTCGGTGCAGGTGCTGCCAGTTGTTAGATAATTGTTGTTCCATTTTGCTAGATATCCAATCTCTTTATCTTTTTTTTCTCAGCTTAACATAATTATTTTCTTTTTCTTTCCTTATGATAAATATAGAAAGATGTTGTCTTCTATATGGAACTCACATGGTATTATCGAAATATGTCATCCTCCTAGTGTCAAGATAAAGGAAAAAAGCTCCTATAGTAATTGACACATCTCAGGAGGTGGACGAAGTGGAGACTATGAGAATCTCAGAACTCCATTTTGGGTTTCCTAGAATGGAAGCTTATTATATCTTATTTAATGAAAAGAAGGCTATCATGGAAGAGTCCTAATTTGATATCGACTCTTTCAAAATAGACATCCCTGATCTGGCTGAGCAATTCCAACTTTGTGATTGGGAGTCATTCACTTGCCCTTGGACCCTTTTTCTTGGAGTTGGTGAGGGAGTTTTATGCCTCTTATATGGCATGGTAGGACCTCCTTAAGCATAGAGGTTGAGTGTATATAATGCCTTCGATGAAGGAAATAGCTTCACGATATTTTTCATGAGGGACCCATGCTACCCCTTTCTCTTATCCAGGGAGTCATCCTAATATCTTTTGCTATATATATGCCTTGGGGACAATTCATGTTTTCCTTTTTAAAGGGGAGGGGTGTAGATACCCTTGTAATGTCTGTGAGGAGCTGTTATGATTCTTAATTTAATGAATGCCCTTGTCTTTTTTTGAATTAATTAAAATTGTTTGGATTTCTTTCTTGATTTATATTGTGAAGTGCAATTGATAGGTTGGTATTATATTTCAATTAATTCTTGACCTATTCTTTGCAAATAGCCTTTGTAGATAATAGATAGTAATAAACTCCAAGGGTTTTTTTATACCACAGTTMTTTCCGAAGGAATGAAATTTTCTTTTTTTTTCTTTTTTCGTGTCGAACYGGGTGMCATTTCCCTATGGTAGATTGAGAGGTGAATATCTTAAGAGAAAATGTCATGTTCTTGAGTCATTGTTGTGTTTATATTAATTGGTACCACTAATGTTTTTTTATGACACAAGAATGAACTTTGAACTTGAAAATGAGCACTCTCTCGTCATGAATTGCACATTCCTTGTTTGTCTTCTTTATTTGCAAGATAAGCTTCTCTAAAGTAATACCCTTGATTTGATTGTGAAAAATAGTTGAACTCCTAGGAATGTGATGCCTTGTGTGGTGAGGCCTTTGACTTGATTCTTATGTGTGCAATTGTCTAGAACTTGCTCTGAGTGTGATTCAAGGCGAAATCTTAGATGTAGCTGCACTTAGAAAATGATCTTAGGTTTTCTTTGGATAGTAACTTCACTACAAAATGACCTCCTTGAATATCAATCTTTGAGAGCCAATATTTGAGTCTTTAATCCTTTTTCTTGGAAACTGTATTATAAGCCTATTACCCTTTTTAATCCTGTTCTTTTGCACTCATCCTCCCTAATTGCTAGTGATTAAAGAAAAAAATGGGGCTGGAATCCATGATTTGGAAAGGGATAAGGAAATAAATTGAAATGAGGCAAAAGCCTAAGTATGATGGTGTGCAAAAAGTGAAAATATGTGAGCTTCAATGTGAGGTAGCACCAAATTACTTGTGAAAAAGAATGAAATAGTTGATTGAAAAACCTCCAATCAATAGAAAAGAAAAAAATGTTGAAAGGTACTATCTTGTCGTTAGATGAGGCGAAATGTAGAATCTAAGGTATTACAAGGGTGGTTTTGATGAAAAATGAGAATGATGAATAAGGATAAAAAAGGTGGAGTGATCTCACTAGTGTTGCAAGATGGTTGATTATATTTATAAAAGGCAATAGGGAGGTTCTAGTCACAAGAGCTAAAATTTATACTACCCATACACCTAGCCATCATTATGACGTATAAGTCCTTAGTGATTCCGAGTGTAGCAACTCTACATTAGTGGTGAGTTATATGAAGGGCAAGCCTATGGGTTAGTAGCGTATGCACTTGAACGTATTTGAGAGTGTGCGTGTCCTTTATTTATTCTATAACCCCTATGTGTGAATTGCATGATTCTAAGTGGGATTCTCTCTTTATGTGAGAGGCATGACTTTCTTGGAGTACATGCTAAAATTATGCTTTCAAATGAGAGGTGTGAATGTGTCACGACCCGAACATAGGTCCGGATCAAGGAGCCCCGAGAAACTCCAAGTCGACCCTTGGCATAAATATACATCTAACTCAATCAATAAACCGGAAGACTTGACATAATAAACATAATATAAATCTCATCAAAATATAACATTGAAGTCGGAAATCACATGATACATGACGAGCTGATTACTACATATAGTCTGAAAGCCTCTACATAACTGATGGGTTGATGGGACAACACCCCCAACTAACCCGACAAGTATGAAAACTGAAAGTGCAAAGATAACTGATAGAAAATAGTCCTCGGGAGATGAAGACTCACCACTGGACTGGATGCTAACTCTTGAACCGGCTAATGGCGGGGCTGAGGCCGAAAATCATAGTCTGTATCATAAAATGATACAACATAGAGTATGCGGTCAGTACATGGAACGTACCGAGTATGGAAGGTAACTAAAACAAACATTTAAAATACATAAAAGTTCATGAGATTGCGACAGACAACATGCTCATAACATAAATATCATAACATAACATAAGGCTCAAGGTTTTCAAAACATTCAAAAATCAGTCATAATCATAATAATAGAAGAAAAGTTTCATTAAACATGACTTGAGCCAAAGTAATATGAACATAACCATGCATAAATCATAAGGAACAATTGAAAATTCTTATAACCGACATAACCCATATGAGCACAGATGGAGCCCAACCTATAAACCCCTAGTCAGGAGGGTGTTCGTACCTTTCCAAGGGTAGAACCATGAAAGGGCGTGATATCACTCATGAAAGGCCCAGTTGGGGAAAAGGGGGACTGTCTCAAGGGAGGTCCCATCGTGACCTATAGTTGCATGTAGTTTTGAGGTTCGGGACAAAACCTGGGTCCCAAACCTACTCGGTGTTAAATACTACTCCCAAAGCATATGTAGTGCTTATAGGATAACATATATGAAATTCATGGGCTAGTTAAATCATGATAATCATAAGCATGCTTGAAGATACGTGAACTAGCCATGAAATAAGGCCTGTAAGTCGGCCATAATCAAAAATCATAAATCATGAGGTTCATGTATACTTGTACAACATGCATATACTTGATATTCATAAATTCACGATGAGCACTTGAGAGAAATCATATCATAAATCATAAATCATAACTGGTTAATGAACATCAACATCAAAATAGAATCATTACTTGAACTTCCATAAAACATGCATAATTGGGCATTGTTTTGTAGAGATTTAAATACATAATTTATAAGTGAAATAGTTGTAAAATCTTCCCATGATTCATAGAACATAACTTGATTCATGAAGGAAATTAACCCATGGATGGATCATAAGAGTTTCATAAGAATTGGGATAAAACACCATAAAATATTCAATAGAATTTCATGAATTAGGGAGAGATTGGGCATTGGTGTGAACAAATTCACCCATTCATAGCCCTACACACAAGAGATGGACTGATTCTACTACTTTTCTGATTGCCCAATGAAGATTGAAGAAAAACTCGAAGAAAGCACCTCCTAAACCCTTCAAGTTGCATGCATGGATGTGAATGAGCCTAGAATAGATTTACCCCTTATAAAACACTTCCTTTCAAGCCTTAAACAACGTAGTTTAGGACCCTAGGACTTAGGAATTATGAAATTACCCTTAATGAAAAACGTAAAAATTCTGCACTGCCAGTGACCACGACTGCTCCCATGGGTCGTACCTTGATACCACGACTCGTGGTATCCGTCCTTTACATCCCCTATTAATTCTTAACTTCTTAGATTCCAATACCACGACCTGACAGGACAGGTCATTACATCAAACAACAATCCATTGCATCCTCCTATTACTTTCCCTGATGACCTACATCTGTACTTCCCACGAGTCACACCATGAATCATGCCTACTTCCAATGAGTCGTGGTTTCCATCCATCACCTCGACTGGAAATTTTCCTGCTTGTTCCCATGGGCACTTACCACGACTTGTATTTACTCACAACGAGTCATTCTATGACTGATACCATTCATCCCCTGTACCCTGGTGACAACCAACGACCATGACCTACGACCCGTTGCAGCTGCCTACGAGTCGTACCCTGGACCCGTTACTTCTGAACCCACTTTTGTAGAACTTGACCACGAGTGTTCTAATGGGTCGTTGGAACCTCCAACGACTCATACTAGGAGTCATTTTGAGACACATTTCTAGCCTTCTGCCACTTTCCATTTTTAAATCCCGGGTCTAGTCTTAGGCATTTCCGGGGTATTACAATATCTCCCCCTTGGGAACATTCGTCCTCGAATGTGGGAAAACATACAAAAAATAGAGAAATGCAATCATCATACTCAATTACTGATCATACAAGTTGAAAACTGACGGATTGACTAACTTCGATTTAAACTACATGGATGAACTAATTTCATGAATCATACATACATCCATATACATGAAAGAAACTATGGTACATGAAATGAAAGTGAAATTGAATAGAGTTTTAGGGCAAAAACTGATACCTCAAGATGGAACAGAGCCGGTAGGGAATAAATGTGGGTATCTATCCATCATGTCTGCTTCGGCTTCCCGCGTAGCTCCCTCCATATGCTGATTCCTCCAAAAAACTTTAACTAAAGCTACTTCCTTGATTCTTATCCTTCGAACCTAACGATCTAGTATTTCCACCAGAACCTCTTCAAAACTAAGGTTGTCCTTCACACCGACACTACCCACTGGGACAACTAGAACTAGATCACCCAAACACTTCTTGAAGAGTGATACATGAAAAATAGGATGAACAGAAGCTAATTCTGAGGGCAACTCCAATTCATACGCCACCTTGCCAACCCGCTTCACAATCCGGTAGGTACCAACATAATGGGGATTGAGTTTTCTTTTCTTTTTGAATCTCATCACTCCCTTCATGGGAGACACTTTTATAAAAACCCAATCATCAACTTCGAACTCAAGCTCCCTCCTTCTCACATCGGCATAGGACTTTTGACGACTTTTAGCTATTTTCAACCTGTCCCGTAAGAGATGAACATTCTTCATAGCCTTATGGACTGAATCTGGTCCTATCATTGCAGCTTCACCAACTTCAAACCAGCCAATAGGCGATCTACATCTCCGCTCATAGAGAGCCTCAAACGGAGCCATCTGAATACTAGAACTGTAGCTGTTATTGTATGCGAACTCAATAAGAGGAAAACGGTCATCCCAACCATCCTTGAAGTCAATATAGAAAGATGTTGTCTTCTATATGGAACTCACATGGTATTATCGAAATATGTCATCCTCCTAGTGTCAAGATAAAGGAAAAGCTCCTATAGTAATTGACACATCTCAGGAGGTGGACGAAGTGGAGACTATGAGAATCTCAGAACTCCATTTTGGGTTACCCAGAACGAAAGCTTATTATATCTTATTTAATGAAAAGAAGGCTATCATGGAAGAGTCCTAATTTGATATCGACTCTTTCAAAATAGACATCCCTGATCTGGCTGAGCAATTCCAACTTTGTGATTGGGAGTCATTCACTTGCCCTTGGACCCTTTTTCTTGGAGTTGGTGAGGGAGTTTTATGCCTCTTATATGGCATGGTAGGACCTCCTTAAGCATAGAGGTTGAGTGTATATAATGCCTTCGATGAAGGAAATAGCTTCACGATATTTTTCATGAGGGACCCATGCTACCCCTTTCTCTTATCCAGGGAGTCATCCTAATATCTTTTGCTATATATATGCCTTGGGGACAATTCATGTTTTCCTTTTTAAAGGGGAGGGGTGTAGATACCCTTGTAATGTCTGTGAGGAGCTGTTATGATTCTTAATTTAATGAATGCCCTTGTCTTTTTTTGAATTAATTAAAATTGTTTGGATTTCTTTCTTGATTTATATTGTGAAGTGCAATTGATAGGTTGGTATTATATTTCAATTAATTCTTGACCTATTCTTTGCAAATAGCCTTTGTAGATAATAGATAGTAATAAACTCCAAGGGTTTTTTTATACCACAGTTMTTTCCGAAGGAATGAAATTTTCTTTTTTTTTCTTTTTTCGTGTCGAACYGGGTGMCATTTCCCTATGGTAGATTGAGAGGTGAATATCTTAAGAGAAAATGTCATGTTCTTGAGTCATTGTTGTGTTTATATTAATTGGTACCACTAATGTTTTTTTATGACACAAGAATGAACTTTGAACTTGAAAATGAGCACTCTCTCGTCATGAATTGCACATTCCTTGTTTGTCTTCTTTATTTGCAAGATAAGCTTCTCTAAAGTAATACCCTTGATTTGATTGTGAAAAAAAGTTGAACTCCTAGGAATGTGATGCCTTGTGTGGTGAGGCCTTTGACTTGATTCTTATGTATGCAATTGTCTAGAACTTGCTCTGAGTGTGATTCAAGGTGAAATCTTAGATGTAGCTACACTTAGAAATTGATCTTAGGTTTTCTTTGGATAGTAACTTCACTACAAAATGACCTCCTTGAACATCAATCTTTGAGAGCCAATATTTGAGTCTTTAATCCTTTTTCTTGGAAACTGTATTATAAGCCTATTACCCTTTTTAATCCTCTTCTTTTGCACTCATCCTCCCTAATTGCTAGTGATTAAAAAAAATGGGGCTGGAATCCATGATTTGGAAAGGGATAAGGAAATAAATTGAAATGAGGCAAAGCCCTAAGAATGATGGTGTGCAAAAAGTGAAAATATGTGAGCTTCAATGTGAGGTAGCACTTGGCACCCTGAAGCTGGTCAAACAGATTTTAAGGGCTGGCAGTCAACTTTTCCATGCAAGTTTATTAAGGACTTTTCCGTAATTCCTGTGATCCTAAGTCCCATACTACATCGTTTAAAGCATATTTTATATGAATTTAGAAGGGTTGAATGGTTTTCATCCCTCATTAATCACTTAGACACTTAGCAGAACGTTCGTAGATCTCAGGTCATTCCTCTCAAGAAGAAACTAGGCTAGTCAACTTCTCCTCAAATTCTCAAGGGATTTTCTTCAGATTTCTTCCTCAGATATGTGGGAATTCAACAAGGGAATAGTTCTTTCCTTGTGTCCCAAAAATATTTTCTAATTTTCCTTATCAATTCACCCCTGTGGATTTGAAATGTAGAAAAATTGTCAGATTAAATTTGTTAAGATTTGAAGTGGTATATTTCTCACGATTTTAACACTTATTATTCCCTATTTCTAGACATTTATGAGAATTGTATCTTGTGGAATAATATAGCCCTAAGTCTCAGTTCAGTAGAATTTAGGATCTTGCATGTTGGACTAGTTTCCCTGTAGCTTGATTCTAACAGATTTGAAATCCCTTTAGTATTAGTGTATGTGGAAATTTTTGTCCGATATTTACATCTCCAGTCTCAGTTAGATTATTAGACTCAGTGTTGTCCAAAAATGTCAGCTGACCAATTTGACTACAGTTAATTACTGAGGTGTCAGTGGTGTCTCCCAGTTATCAGTATTAGACTCAGTATCAACTTTTAGTGGTTCTTTATATGGTCATGACACTTCCAGATAAGCAGCCAGTTTCATATTACAGTTTGTTCTTTAGACAGTTATGACGCTTCCAGATAAGCAGCAATAACCAGTCTTAGAACACTAATTACAGAATCCGGACCAATAAGACTCTCAGGGTATTTCCAAATTGGTAATCCTGACTTAGTCTTGGGCTCCAATTTCGAGCTATCAACTTAGTAGTCAGTCTAGGACTATCCAGTGGGAGTAGGACTTAGCACCGAGTAGACCGGGGTTCTAGCGCACCCAGGTTCCCAGAACTACGTTGCCGCCGTAAGTTATATTTTATTGGCCTCATGGCCCCTGACCTTGTGATCACTCAGTTCATGCCTTTATACCCTGGCAAGGTATATTGGGTCCTATGATAACGTCCAAAATATATTCCTTAATTCAAAGAATATACAAGGCTGAAGTATCAAAACAAGTAACCCGACGAGTGTCGGGGTCGAATCCCACAAGGACTAGGGAATGATAATTTCAAGTGTTGATTGAGAAATTGATGTTAGTGTGCACCATGTAAATTTAATATGAAAACAAATAAAATTGAGGGAGTTGAAACTTTCAGAGAATTGTATTGATTGATTTAGTGAAGTAAAATAGCAAGATCAACTA
>JACEIK010002173.1:107207-119469 GCA_018107945.1 Datura stramonium | reverse complement strand
GTATCAGTCGTGGGTGAAGGCGACGGCAGTTTACTAGTTTCCCTGTTATTTTAGGAAAGATTTCTAATTAAATGTATAAATACTTTTCTAGGTTATTTTTGTCAGAGGGAGAACAAAATTTGATTCTTGAGAAAAGTATTCGACTTTTGGGAATATTGAGAACAACTTTTGGAGAGTTTCTCACTTTGATTCTTCTATTGTTCTTAAATTGTTCTTCATTGATCTTCTGCAATAATCAAGTGGGTTTACTTTCCAATCATTGTTCTATGTTCTAAATTATGTTTTAATATAGGAATGCTAATTATTTTCTTACAATCATGAGAGGTTAAAACCTTCACAACTAGGGTTGTGGGGACTATGGTGAATTAACAAACTAGGATTTACACAAAGTGATTCTACACCAATGCTAATGCTTTTATTGTATTCGCTTCAATCTTAAATGTCTCTTAAAGGAGCACAATGTTAGGACTTGCCCAAATTCTCAACTTACTTGAATCTAAAGAGGTAGAGACTAGAAAAAGACAATAAGAACATAGCCTTGAACTTTGTGGGTCATTGTATGACTTGAGTTGCGGTCGAAGTATAGTTAATTTGGAACAAATAAATAACAGTTAAAGTGAAATCACTCGAGAAACCTAATCTGGTAATTGACTTAGTCATCCAATAGGGACAAACCAATCATTTGGATGAACCTATATTATCAGTTCTATAAGTCAAGCATTGGAGTAGATCACAAGTGTAAAATTCGAAGTAGTTATGAACTCATGGGGAACACTTCACTAGTTAATTGCATTATCTTGATAATAATCCAATTGTCAATATTGTTATGTGTTTACTTCTTTACAAAAAACCCCCTTTTAGGAAATGACATATTTAAAAGCTTAATTACTAGCGTTATTCTATATCTTGACCATATTATCTGCGGGATCGATCTTAATCTAGTTGGGTTCTTTATCAACAACGTCTGCATCATACTTTTACAGGAGTGTGATTTGAGTGTTATCAGTGAGTGTTCATCGAAGGAAGGTTATATAGATGATTCCATTTGCTCATTTGTTTTTTTAAAAAAAATAACACCGATGTTTGTTATACTTGTTGTTTATATTGATGGTATAAACCTTATTGGAACTCCAGTAGAGCTTCAAAAGGTAATTGATTATTTAAAAAAAGAGTTTGAGATGAAATATCTTGAAAAGACAAAATTATGTCTTAGTTTGCAAATTGAACATTTGACAGATTGTATCTTTATCCATCAATCTGCTTATAAAAAAAGGTATTAAAATAATTTTACATAGATTAAACATATTTATTAAGTACTCCGATGGTTGTTCGATCAGTTGATTTGAATAAAGATCCTTTCCAACCTCAGCAAAAATGAGGGAATCCTTCGTCTTGAAGTATCATATCTTAGTGCAATTGGTGCACTAATATATCTTGCTAATACTATAAGGGCTGACATAGCATTTTCAATTTATTTGTTAGCAAGATACAGTTCTACTCCTACCAAGAGACACTGGAACAAAATCAAACACATGTTTGCAGAATCTAAAAATGACTACTAATATGAGCTTATTTATTCTAACAATTGCAGTCCCATTCATTTTTGTTACGCTGATGCAGAATATTCATCTGCACACACAAAGCTTGATCTCAAACAGACTACGTATTCTTATGTGGGGGTATTGTCATATCTTGGCTATCTACAAAATAGTCTATTATGGCTACTTCGTCAAATCATATTGAGATAATAGTTATTCATGAAGCAAGACAAGAATGTGTGTGGTTGAGGTCAATGATACATCTTATTTGACAAAAATGAGGTTTGATTGTGACAAAATACCCACGATCTTATACAAATATAATGCAGCATGTATAGAACAATTAAAGGGAAGATTCATAAAAGGAGATAGAACAAAGAACATTTCACCAAAGGTTTTCTTCACACATAATCTCCAAAAGAATGGTAATATCAACGTGCAACAGATTCGCTCGAGTGATAATATGGCTAATATATTCACTAAATCTCTGCTAACTGCAACTTTCAAAAAGATGGTGCACAAGATTCGAATGCGAAGATTCAAGTTTTAGATTGATATTCTCATGGGGAGTTAATACTCACTGTATTCTTTTTTCCTTTCAAGATTTTATCCCATTAGATTTCTCTTGTAAGGTTTTTAATGAGGTAGTCAAAATGCTTTTTATTAGATGTTTACTTTTTCTTCACTAAATTTTTTTTCATTCAATTTTTTTTATGGTAAGGTTTTAATTAGGAACATAGTCTATTAATGATCATGCAACACCACGAAATCTCTTAAGCTCAGCTCCTAGACATGAAGTAGAAAAAAACAAAAAAATTTCACCAGGACACAAAAAAACCCATGGGACAGGTTATTGGTTGACTCGTCAAGAGAAAATCCAGAATATGCTAAAATATTTTCCTAGAAATCATGACTGGAACCCACGACCCGTAACGAGATTGAACATGTCATATAGAAGATCCATGAGAAGGGATTTAGACAAGTGTTCAGGAAATTTGGGAAACCCACGAGGTAAGGGATGGCCCATAGGTTGTACCAATGGTTCATTGGTTTGGCCGCAGGTTCCACCTGGCAGTTTTCGTATACGATTTTCAAAGAGTATTCTTAGAAATGTCAATATGGGCCGACCTAATCCATTCAGGCTAGCATACACGGGCTTTGGAGTTTGACGGGTCAGGTCGGGCCAGCCTATCATTTTGATGGGCCATAAAACAGCAAGCCCACCCCATCAATATGTGGGCTGTGGGCCTTGTCGGGCGCTCACTTTTAAAAAAGTATTTTCTAAAATAATTTATTAATTTAAATTCAATCTAAAATTTTTAACATAAATATTTACAACACATTATTACATGGTGTTACTACTTGCTAGTAGTCAAGTCTTAAATTCACAAACAAAATAATCCTAATAATACTTATTAAATTTAGCTTCAAGTAAAGATTTGATTGTATGACTTCAATCTAAAACAATTGTGATCCTACGCAAATATCTTGGGAACAATCCTACAAGAACACGATCTTGATGGACATAAAGCTTCTACGAAATTGAATAACTTTTGGCATGATATCCTTCGAATCAAATAGAGATATTAATATGAAAATTAAACGATTGATGAGTACCAATACAATTAGTTAAATTGAACCATTAACCTTATATAGCCCACGGGCTAGCCAACCCACTTTGCTCAAGCCCCATGGGCTAGTTGGCTTATCTGGGCCAAGCTAAAAGCCTCATTCTTAAATAGACTTCAAAAATTGTAGCCCAATGCTATCCAATTACGGGTTAGGCTAGGTCGGCCCAGCGGGCCTAGCCCATATTGACGGCTCTAAGTATTCTTGTAACTTTCTAAGCTTTTAACTCCTAAGTTACATCGTTTAAGACTTTCTAAAGTGCTGAATAAGGAATTATACATAGCCTACGCCCTCATCATATTCAAATACCATAAGTTGAAAATCACCTTTCAAGGAAAAGCTAGGGTTCTTCATTTTCTTCTTCTCAAATACTCTTAGGTCTCCAAATCAAGTAAAGAAACTCTTCCAGCTAGGTATACTGGATCATGAATAGGGGATTACTTCCACTCTCATGCCCAATTTAAAATCAATATCATGAATTCATGTTTGCTTCCACTCTTAGGTAAGGTTTTAACTAGGCACATTGTTGATATTGTCTATTAATAATCATTTAACGCCACGAAAGCTCCTAAGCTCAGATCCTAGAAATGAAGTAGAAAACAACAAAATATTTTCGATAGGACACAAAACAACCCATGGGATAGGTCGTTGGTTCACTCGTCATGAGAAAATCCATAATATGCTAAAACTTTTGCCTAGAAATCATGACTTGAACCCACGACCCGTAACGATATTGCACATGTCATACTGAAGAGCCATGAGAAGGTATTTAGAAAAGTGTTCAGGAAATTTGGGAAACCCACGAGGTAAGGGACGACCCATAGGTTGTACCAATGGTTCATTGGTTTGACCATAGGTTCCACCTGGCAGTTTTCTTATATGATTTTCTAATAGTATTCTTAGAACTGTCAATATGGGCCGACCCAACCCATTCGAGCTAGCATACACGGGCTTTGGAGTTTGACGGGCCAGGCTGGGTCGGCCCATCATTTTAATGGGCCATAAAATAGCAAGCCCACCCCATTAATACGTGGGTTGCGGGCCTTGCCGTGCGCCCACTTTAAAAAAGTATTTTCTAAAATAATTTATTAATTTAAATTCAATTTAAAATTGTTAATATAAATATTTACAACACATTATTACATGGTGTTACTACTAAAAATATTTTTAAAGTTTATTGTTTTTTTAATTTCATAATTTTTAATTTTGGAAATTGAAACTTTATAATTACATGGTGTTACTACTTGCTGGTAGTCAAGTCTTAAATTCACAAATAAAATAATCCTAATAATACTTATTAAATTTTACTTCAAGTAAAGATTTGATTGTTTGACTTCAATCTAAAATAATTGTCATTCTACGCAACCCTACCAAACACGATCTTGATGGACATAAAGCTTCTGCGAAATTGAATAACTTTTGACATAATATCATTCGAATCAAATAGAGATATTAATATGAAAATTAAACGATTGATGAGTACCAATACAACTAGTTAAATAGAATAACTAACCTTATATTAAGCCCACGGGCCGGCCCAACCCACTTTGCTCAAGCCCATGGGCCAGTGGCCTTATCTGGCCAGGCTAAAAGCCTCGTTCTTAAAAGGGATTCAAAAATTATAGCTCAATCCTATCAAATTACAGGCTGGGATAGGCCGGCACAACGGGCTTAGCCCAATTGACGGTTGTAAGTATTCTTGTAACTTTCTAAGCTTTTAACTCCTAAGTTACATCTTTTTAGACTTTCTAAAGTGCTAAATAAGGGATTATACATAGACTACGCCCTCATTCTATTCAAACACCATAAGTTGAAAATCAACTCTCAAGGAAAAGCTAGGATTCTTCATTTTCTTCTTCTCAAATACTCTTGGGTCTCCAAATAAAGTCCAGAAACTCTTCCAGCCAGGTATATAGGGTTATGAATAGGGGATTACTTCCACCCTCGTGCCCAATTTAAAATCAATATCATGAATTCATGTCTCCATTCATGATTCTATTAATTTATAGGGTTAGACCCAATTTTGATGAAAATTCTCATGATCTTCTATGAATTCAATTCTCTTATGATTAAATCCNCTATGAATTCAATTCTCTTATGATTAAATCCATGGCATATGATTAAAATTTCATGATTTCTATTAAAATCTCTCATGAATTTATATTTTCAAGTTATAATGAATTACTCAATTGTACATTAATTTCATAAATCTCTTATGTATCATGGCCGATCTCCGGCATTTATTTTCATTGCTAGTTCACGTATGTTATGCAATTTATGAATATCATTATTTCTAACTAGACTATGTAAAACCAAGTACATTTCATGATTACGATATGAGAACTATGTATATTTTGGGAGTAATATTTTATACCGAGTAGATTGGGGTTCAGCGCACCCAAGTCTCTGAACTATGTGCCACCGTAGATATGATAGGGATCCTTGCTAGGCGATGTTTACCCATCCCTAATGCGCTCATGAGTGATATCATGGCTTCATGGTTCTTACACTTGGCAAGGTATGAACACCCTACCAACTAGGGTTGCAGGTTGGGCTCCATATGTGCTCACATCGAGTATGTCGGTTATGTGAATCTCTCATTATTCCTCATGTTTTAAGTTATTCATGTCTAGGATTTACTATATCATGTTTTATAGTATTTTGACCCATTGATCAGTTTATGTGATTTTACTTATGATTTCAAACATGTTAAGCCTTGTGATTTTACTTTCAAACTTTGGGTCATTATGCTCCAATTTGTGATGAACAACTCATGTTTATGACTATATCATGATTACAATTTATACCAGGTTATCCTTATTATCATGTTTTATTTATCCTACACACTCAGTATATTCAAGTACTGATCGCATATATTTTCCCTATATCGTCTCATGATATAGGTTCAGGCGATCAGTCTCAACCCCAACTTCAAAACCATTTTGGTGAGTCCTTTTCCTCCGAGGATGTCAATTTTGATTCATGTTCCTTTATGTCTTTCAGTTATCAGACTTAGTGGAGCTAGTTGGGGTTTTCGTCCCATCATCTCGTCTTATGAGTAGAGCTTTTTAGACATAATGTATACATACTCAGCTATTTGATTTGTAGACTATTTACGTTTATGATAATCCAAGACTTCCACTTATGATATGTTGTATGAATGTTCCACTTAGTTTATGCTCTAATTATGTAATGCATGTATCATGGATTAGCTTGGAGTCATTCGTAGTTCTAGGTCCCGTGTTACATCTGAGTCTATGCTCGGGTCATGACAAACTTGATATTAGAGAAACAGGTTTAGGTTTGTCCAAGTGTGTCTAAAAGTCGCGTTAAGTAGAGTCTTTTTCATGGGTGTGAAGCGCGCCACACTTATGAGGATGTGGCCACAAGATGTTTTAGGAAACCTCCCTTATTTCATAATCTATGTCATGCGATGAAGTTCAACTCTCTCTTTCTTCTAACTCATGCTATACGCATTTGTAGAAAATGCCTTGTAGAGTTAATGGAAGGAGAAAAGGCAATGGCCAAAGAAATTGCAATGGAGATGGGCATCAGCTAGCTCCAACAGACCCTTTGAATGAGTAGGTGACTCATGCCGAGTTTAGGGCTGCTATTCAGATATTAGCCTAGGCTATGGTGGCAAAGGTCAACTGATAGGCAGTTTCACCTGCGAACCCTAATAGGGGTGTTGTAGCGGTGATAGTTCGAGACATCACCAAAATGAACTCGTCATAGTTTCATGGTGCTAAGGTGGACGAGGATCCATAAGAGTTTATTGAGGAGATCAAAAAGATTTCCTAGATTATGGGGTTTCAGGAGAAGAGAGTGCTAATTTGGCCTTCTATCAGCTAAAAGGGTTAGCTCATTTGTTTTTAACAGTGGAAGGCAGGCCGTAGGGAAAGTGTAGTTTCAGTTGATTAGGATGAGTTCGTGACAGCCTTCTTAGGCAGGTTCTTTCCCCGAGAGATGAGAGAAACCAAGGTTGTTGAGTTTATAAATTTGAAGTAGAATAGCGTTTCGGTTTAGGTGTATACTTTGAAGTTCACTCCGTTGTGGAAGTACACTCTGGAGATGGTTGTCATGCCAAGGGCTCAAATGAGTAAGTTTGTGTCGGGGGTCTCAGATTTAGTGGTCAAGAAGTGTAGGACCGCTATGGTCATTAGTGACATAGATATCTCTCTACTTATAATTCATGCCCAGCAGATCGAGGAGGAGAAGTTGAAGGAGAAGGAGAGGGAGACCAAGAGGGTAAGGGCAGGAAACTTTGAGTACTCCCAGTAGAGGACCAGTGGTGGACGTTATTCGCAGCCTCAGCAAAGGTCATCAACCCTAGTCCTATCATCAGCAAGTGTCCCATCTAGGCCCAAAGATGATCAGAGAGGTAGATCATCAGGATCTAAAGGTCAGAGGAGCATGTCAGGGGAGAACACTTTCCCAGCTTACCAGAAGTGTGTTAGGAACCATCCTTGATGATGCTTGGGGGCTCAGATGCTTGTTTCTGGTGTGGTAAGCCCAGTCATAGACTTAGAGACTGTCCCTTAACCAGATAAGGTGACGGTAGAGGCCATGCCCCAGCCACCATGTCAGCTACCCTAGCAGCTCACCCATTTCAACATCTCACATTCTCTAATGCTGGAGGCGGGAAGTGCTAGAACTGGTTCTATGCACTCTCATCCCTCCAGAAGTAGGAGAGCTCACCACACATGGTCACTGGTATGTTACAAGTTTTTCATCTTGATGTTTATGTCTTTTTAGACCCAGGGGCCACATTATCCTTCGTGACTTCTTATATTGCTATCAGCTTCTGTGTCAGTCCTAAAATTCTATCAGAACCCTTCTCAATCTCTACTCTTTTCAGTGAGTCAGTTATAGCTCAATGAGTATACAGAAATTTCCCTATCATAGTTCTCCAGAAAGTCACCATAGCCAACTTAGTAGAGTTAGATATGACTGACTTTAATGTTATCTTTTGTATGGATTATTTGTGTTCATGTTATGCCTCGATAAATTGTATAACCTAATTAGTAGAGTTTTGATTTTTAGGTGAACCAGTCCTTGAGTAGAAGGGTAGTTCAGTAGTGCCTATAGGTCGCTTTGTCTCCTATTTTAAGGCTAGGAAGATGACCTCCAGAGGTTGTGTATGTAGTTTAGTTCGGGTTAAGGATTCTATGTCCAAAACTCTAACTCTTTAGATATTCCTGGTTGTATGTGAATATGTGGAGGTATTTCTCCAAAGGAGTCTCTCCCGAGCGGGAGATTTTCTTTGGTATCGACCTTCTTCCTGATACACAGCCCATATTCATCCTCCTTACAGAATGGTTCCAGCTGAGCTAAAGAAGATAAAGGAACAGTTAAAGGATCACTTAGATAACGAATTCATCAGGCCCAGTAAGTCCTCATGGGGTGCTATAGTCCTCTTTGTTCAAAAAAAAGATGGGTCTCTCAGGATATGCATCGACTATCATCAATTGAACAAAGTCACCATCAAGAACAAGTATCCCCTCCATAGGATTGATGAATTGTTCGACCAACTTCAAGGTGCTAAGTGCTTTTCAAAGATAGACCTCATATCCGGCTATCACCAGCTTAGGGTTAGGGAGAGTGATATTCCGAAGACAGCCTTTTGAACTTAGTACGGTCAGTATAAATTTGTAGTGATGTCTTTCAAACTAACAAATGCCCCTACAGCTTTCATGGATTTTATGAACAGGGTATTCAAGCAGTACTTGGATAAGTTCATCATTATTTTGAAAGATGACATCCTTGTGTATTCTTAGAGCGAGGAGGAATGTGCTACTCATCTGAGGATTGTGTTATAGACTCTTAAAACCATCAGGTATTTGCAAAGTTTGGCAAGTGTGAGTTTTAGCTATAGTCAGTTGCATTTGTTGTCCATGTGGTGTCTAGAGAGGGTGTTTAGGTAGTCTTTCAGAAGATAGAGGCAGTGAAGAATTAGCTAGACCTATCAGTCCTATTGACATCAGAAGCTTTTTGGGTTTAGTTGGGTATTACCGGAGGTTCGTAGAGGGATTTTTATCAATTTATGCATCTTTGACTAAGTTGACTTGGAAGAAGGCCAAATTTCAGTGGTCCAATGCCTGTGAGAGAAGCTTTCAAGAGTTAAAGACTCAACTCATTTTTGCTCCGATCTTTACCCTCTCAAAGGGCAGGGATGGCTTTGTGGTATATCATGATGACTCTAGGATTGTCCTTTGGTTTGTGTTGATGCAGCATGAGAAGGTCATTTCTTATGCCTCAAGACAGCTTAAGACTCATAAGAAGAACTATTCGACGCATGACCTTGAGTTGAAGTGATGGTGTTTTCCTTGAAGAGTTGGAAGCACTATTTATATGGGGTACATGTGGATGTATTCATGGATTAAAAAAGCCTTCAATATGTGTTTACTCAGAAGGACTTGAATTTGCGGCGAAGGAGATGACTTGAGCTTCTCAAGGACTACGAGATGAGTGTCCTTTACCATCCAGTCAAGGAAAATATAGTAGCGAATGCTCTTAATAGGTTTTCCATGGAGAGTATGTCCCATGTTAAGGATGGGAGGAAAGAACTAGTGAAAGATGTCCATCAACTTGCACTCTTGGGGGTTCGCCTTACCGATTCAGCATATGATGGTATTATCATGCAGAATGGTGCAGAGTCTTCTTTAGTATCAAAAGTTAAGGCAAGGAAATATGAGGATCCTATCTTAGTGAAGTTAAAGGAAGCAATCCAAAATCAGAAAGTGGAGGTTTCTCCCAAAGGGGAGATGGTGTACTCCGATATCAAGGCCAACTATGTGTTCCGGAGGTAGATGACTTGAGAGAGCAGATGTTAATAGAGGCTCATAGCTCTAGATATTCTATCCATCTAGGTGCCACCAAGATATATCAGGATTTATAGAAGTCTATTGGTGGAATGGAATAAGAGGTACATTGCAGAGTTTGTGGCTAAGTGTCCAAATTGCTAATAGGTGAAGGTTGAGCACCAAAGACCAAGAGGTATACTTCAGGATATTAGCATTCCTATTTGAAAGTAGGAAGAGGTAAATATGGATTTTATCACAGGGTTACCTCGTACGCGCCAATAGCATGATTCTATATGGGTGATTGTGGACCAAATGACCAAGTCAGCACATTTCTTATCGGTTAAGACGATTGATTCAACCGAGGATTACGCTGCGCTTTACATTTGAGAGTTGGTCAGGTTGAATGGGATTCTGTTTTCTATCATCTCAGATAAGGAAAGTCAATTCTCCTTATGATTTTGGAGGTTATTTCATAAGGGCCTTGGTATTCAAGTGAAGCTCAGCATAACTTTTCACTAGCAGATGGATGGTTAGGCTGAGCGGACTATTCAAACCCTTGAGGAAATGTTGAGAGCTTGCATGATTGATTTCAAGGGTAGTTGGGATGATCACTTTCCTCTCATCAAGGTAGGTGAAGCTATGTTGATAGGGCTAGATTCAGTTCATGAGGCCATGGAGAAAGTTTATCTTATTAGAGAAATGCTGAAAATAGCCCAAAGTCATCAGAAATCATATGCGAACGTTAGAAGGAGAGAACTTGAGTTTAAGGTCAATGATTGGGTGTTTCTGAAGGTGTCACCCATGAAGAGATTTATAAGGTTTGATAAGAAGGTAAATCATAGTATCTGATATGTTGGTCCTTATAGGATTTTGAGACGAGTTGGCAAAGTGGATTAAGAGTTGGAGTTGCCGACGGAGTTAGCTTCGGTGCATCAAGTTTTCTATGTGTCCTTGCTGGAAAAGTGTGTTAGTGATCCAACTCTAGTTGTTCCGGTAGAGAACATTTGTGTGAAGGACAACCTTACCTATAAGGAGCTTCTAGTTGAGATTTTTGGTCGTTAGGTTCAGAAGTTTAGAAATAAAGAGGTTACTTCAGTAAAGGTCCTTTGGAGGAATAAAATTGTAGAAGGAGCTACTTGGGAAGCCGAAGTAGATATGATGTTTAAGAACCCTCACCTCTTCCCCTCCAGCTCAGTTTCATCATGATGTACTAGTCTCCTCCTTAGCACTATATTTAGTTTCACGTCAAGTTCATGTCTCTCGGTTCCTTTTATGTCTTAGCATGAATGGATGTTTCATGAAGTCAGTCCAGTCATGTATTTCAATTCGGAGTCAGTCACTCCATCAGTATTCAAGATATGGTATTTAACTTTGGGGCTACAACTCTTTCCCTATCTTTTCAGCTTAGTTAGTCTTCATTCGAGGATGAATGTTTCTAAGGGGGAGATAATATAATACCCCAAAAGCCTCTAAGATTAGACACTCGACATAAAGTAGGAAAACAACAAAAATTATTTACCAGTACATAGAACGACTTATTGGACAGGTCGTTAGTTGACCCGTCATGAGGAAATTCAAAATGTGGTGAAATTTTTGCCCAGAAACCATGACAGGAACCCATGACCCATACCAAGATTGCACGAGTCGTACTGAAGAGTCGTGGGATAGGATTCAGAGAAGTGTTCCAAAAATTTGGAGAACCCACGAGCCAAGGGACAATCTGTAGATTGTACCAACATTTCGTTGGTTTGGTCGTAGGTTCCACCTGGTAGTTTTTTATACGATTTCCTAAGGGTATTACTATAACTTTTTAAGTTTTTAACTCCTAAGTGATGTCGTTTTACATTTCCTAAAGGATGATTAAGGGGTTATACTTAGCCTAAGTCCTCATTATATTCAAACACCATAAGTTAGATATCGCCTATCAAGGAAAAGCTAGGGTTTTTCATCTTCTTCTTCTCAAATTCCCTTGGGTCTCCAAATAAAATTAAGGAACTCTTCTATCTAGGTATGTAGGGTCATGAATGGGGGATTCTTTCCACCCTCATGCCTAATTTTAAATCAATCTCTCATAAATTCAAGTCTCCAATCGTGATTTTATGAATTTCTAGGGTTGGACCCACTTTTGATGAAAATTCTCACGATCATCTATGAACTCAACTCTTATGATTCAATCCATGATTTATGATTAAAATTGCATGATTATATTAAAAGCTATCATGAATTTATATTTTCAAGTTATGATGAATTACTCAATTATGCATGAATATCATGAATCTCAAGCTTATGTAT